>RCUC01068723.1:0-10251 GCA_003697995.1 Taxidea taxus jeffersonii
AAGAGTTCCTTGGAGAAACTGCTGATTCTGGGGTGGGGATAGGAAAAGTACAAAGATGAACCTAGAACATCTTGTGCCCAAAAATAAGGAAGTGCTCAAAAGTAATGGTGACATATCAAATGGACTTGGGAGCTTGAGGGTATCTCATGGCAAAATCTGGGACACTTGAAAACCAAAATATATAATGATAGTAAAGGATCATAACTTATGGACTATACTAAGAATTCATGAATCCATACTGATATAAATGAGCAAATACGTATTTGTATACATACATGAATAAATAGATAAATAAGAAGGAAAAGCTCTTCTTTACAGAGGAAAGTCGACGAATAAATGTAGAAGAAATGATGGGATTATAAAATCACCATCGTGATGCAATTGATTAAGGCAAGAATAATCAATGGATGCTCAACTCAATGGGTGACATCTTTATTTTGACTTGATCACAAGGCATCTTTGCAAGATACAGTTATTATTTATAAAGGGCAAAAGAGTGACTTTACATTAGAGAAGCCTATCAAGCAACTTCCATCAAATAATCAACTTCAACATCATCAGTAATAGGTCAGATCAATAGCATGTTCCTCTTCATAAGATAAAGGAAGAGAGCACAACATCATTTCTGCAAAAAAGCCCAGACTCTGAATCTAATCACGAGGCAACATCAGAAAAACCCAAAGGAGGGGCATTCTAAAAAATGACTACTCTAGAGTCTTCCAAAATACAAATTCACGAACTATAAAATAAGTCGCAGAAATAGTTCCAGCTTTTTTAAAAAATAAAGTAGTGTGACAGCCGAATGCAACACATGATCCTGGGTTTCCTTTTGCAATAAAGACATTTATCCTGTGTCTTTATAATTGAATTCATTGACAATTGGAACCTGAATGTGGTCGGATATTGGAAGTAATGGATAGTGTTAACTTCCTAATTTTGGATGCTCTCTCACTATGTGAGAGAAGGTCTTTGTTTTTAAAAAGTCACACAAAAGTAGGTAGGAATAAAGTATTAGTTATGTCAGTAACTGACTCTCAGCATTTCTGCAGAAATAAATATTGTAGAAGTATAGAGAGAGGGGAACGAAGCAAATGTTAAAGGTTACCATTTGGAGCTTGGGGAAGGGTAATCCCAATTCTTTGAACTATCCTTACAACTTTATGAAAGTCTGAAATTTTGTGAAAATTTTAAAAAGTGAAAACAAAAAGAAGAGTGTTGCAGCCTTAAAACAGAGCCAAGAATTCAGTGGTACTCCTCCTACTGAGAGGTAGGTCAGTGTCCTTCCCCTTGATGGCGGGTGTGCTTGTGTCTCCGCCTACCTAGAACCATGAGGGCAACAACACCATGTGCCTTCAAGACCAGGTTGGCAAAGAGGACCATGCAGCTTTCACCTTTATAACTGGAAAGCTTGCTCTCACAGCCCAGAGCCACCCCGAGACCATCATGCTTCAAAGACCACATAGAAACTTCCAACTGCCAATGGTGTCAGCTGCACAGCCCCAGCCCTGGGGCCAGACAATTGAGTGAAGAAGCCATCTTGAAGTGGATCCTTTCAGCCCCTCCTATTCCCACCCGCAACGATTTAACATCACCCCCAGCCCTTTGAGTCACAGCTGAGGTCTTCGCCCACATGATAGAACAGAAAAGAGTACCCTTCTGTGCCTCCCAAATTCCCAACCCACAGAATCCATGGGCATAATAAAACCATTGCTGCTTATGCCGCTTGGTCTTGGGTGGTTTGCTACACAAACTTGGGAAACCAGAACAAATAGCTAACTAACACTTCTACAGCACCATCTACCAGCCAGGCAATGGTGTTGAGCACTTCACCTGGATTGTCTCCCATACCCCTTGCCACAACCCTCTGTGAAGACACTATAGTCTTCCCATCTTATAGATGAGGCAGTTGAGGCCCAAAGGGTTTTTTGTAACTTGCCCAAGGTCAAAAAGTTGGGTAGATTATAAAACCAGAACTTTTTCATAGGAGCCTACATTGCCACCAGAGAGCATCCTGCTAAATTTTGTCTCTCTAAATTTTGGCATTTAGGGAGACAAAAATATTTGTTCCTTTGGTTCTCATTTATCCAATAAATAAACCACATTAGGGGCTGGAGACACCATGGTGGGCAATTGCAGATACTGTTCCTGCCTTCGCGGTTCTTACAATCTGGTGGAACAGGCAGACTTCAAACACACAGCAACCAAAGAAGCTATGAAATAATGATGTGAATCGTGCAGGGAATGAAGGGGAACAAGTTGTGATTCAGCTGAGCAAGTCAGCAGTATCTGGAGGCTGAAGTCCTTCTAGAGCAAAATTCCAGGATCCCAGATGCCCCTGTCTTATTCTCACAGACACAGGAATCCCCTCTTATTTTTTTAGATAAGCTAGAATGCAGACAAATCTCTGCTTGGGCTGGTTCTAACCCACTGGGCACAGGGCAGATGAACGTGTGTGGCTCTTTCCCCAAAAGTAGTCCCCCCTACCAAGGGAAGGGAATTGTAACGAAATATGATCATTGTTCCTCTAATTCAATCAACAGAAAAAGATTGGTCTCAAGTACTATATCCTATCGCCACCATCACCCAAAAAAAAAAAAAAAGTAGATCTGAAAGAGCCTAGGAATCTGTATTTCTCCCAACTGGTCATGACTTTGGAGTTCTCACGGACAGCAGAGGTGTCCCGTCACACACGGTGGAGCCCAGAGCAGCAAGAATTCAGCCCAGACCTGGAGCCAGGAGCCCCTAATGTCTCCCCCCTACCCTCACTGCCCCTCCCAGCTCCCCAAACTGGGGGCCTGTGGGAAGCTAGCATTCCAAGCTGGAGGTGTGGCCACCTTGCAGAGCCTAGGAGTCACTTTCCTTCCACAGCTTTGGCCTGACATCTGGTGGAGAAAGGTGAAGTGGCACATTTAGTCATTTAGGAGGGTAGCTGGAGCCGTGGGCAGACATCACAGGAGATTTTCCTTGCGCTGAAAGGAAGGTACGAACGCAAGGAGGGTGGGGGAGGGGTGTTCCGTGGGACCAGTAAGAACCACCATGTCTTGGAGCAGGTGCTCCACCTACACTAACCCATCAACTCTTTCAAACGCAGCCATGAGGTAGGCGAGAGCTTCCTCAGATGAGGAAATAGCCCGAGAAAGGTGCAGTGGTTCTTCCAGGTTGGACAGCTGGGTGGTGAAGAAGGAGGTAACCCTGCATGGTCTGACTTCAAAACCATGTTCTTTTTTTTTTTTTTTTTTTTTTTTCAAAAAATCGTTCTTACCAGCTCCGCCATTTTGTCTCTCAGCACAAGCCAGCCGAGACTTGGAGGAGAAGGAGTCTTCATGGGGGCCATTCACATCCATCCAGTCGGTATTTCCTGAGCTAGGGTCAGGGGTTCTGAATTGTAGGCTGGGCATCCGATCCTAACAGGTGTTCTCAAAACTGCTGGACAACAGATATCCGGAGGCTGCGTTACACTCACACATTCCAGCCTTGATCTCATGTCCCCTGGGCCTTCAGCCAGGGAAGAGGGGTGGGGATCTGCATATCAATCAGCATGCCAGGTGATTGCTAACTTCAGGTTGATTTAGGAAATTGTGGCTCTGTTTCCTGCACAAGTTTGGCAGGGGGGGGGGGTTGCCTCATTAGCAGAGTGGTCTTACTAACTAACCCCTGGTCACCAGGTGTGGCTCTCTTCACACCAGAAAACAAAGTCCAAGAAGTGGGGGCCTCATGTGCTCCCCCCAGAGCTGAGGGCCTGAGATAGGGCCTGAGGCCACTTCTCATCCCGGTCATTCTCAAAGTGCCACACAGTCCCCTTAGAAGCTCACTCAGATAGTTTCTCCAACTTAATGTGCCCAAACCAGAACTCTTGATCTCCACACCAGACCTGCTGTCCCCTCCTCTTCCCCACCTTTAGCCCATGATGCTATTGTCGCAGCTGTCCAGACCAAAGCCATGGAAGCCATCCTCGTCTCCTTTCTCTCCCTCACCATCCTCCACATCCAATCCATTGGCAAGTCCTCACACAGATCAGATCCAAGGCTCATCTTCTCTGCAACCACTCCAGACGAAGACTTCCTAGCAGTCCACCTGGACCTGAACAAGAGCCCCTAACCATCCACTCTCCTCCTCCCTATCTTGGCCTCTCAGGCCATTGCCTGAAGGGGTTCTTTAAAACAGAAAATTTTAAAAATTTTAATAGGAAAGAAAAGAAGAAGAAGAAAGAAAATCAGATCGAGTTTGCCTCTGCTTAACTCTCTGAATGGTGACCCATTACAACATTATAAAATGTTAACCCCTTACTAGAATGTCCTCCCCAGGAAGGGAAGGAATATTTTCTTTTTCTTTTTAAGATTTTATTTGTTTATTTGATAGAGAAAGAGCACAAATAGGGGGAGGAGCACAAGAGGGAGAAGCAGGCTCCCCGCTGAGCAGGAGACCCGGGGATCACAACCGAGCTGAAGGCAGATGCTTTAAAGACTGAGCCACCCAGGCACTCCCAGAAGGAACATTTTCATCTAGCTTGCTGCCCTACCCACATGACCTGGAATAGTGTCCGGACCTGGCTCATCAAGACTCATTTCCATAATCAATTATTCCTTTACAATGACCCAGGCTGTTCCCTCTTGTACTTTCTACAAATGAAACAGCTGCCAAGTGTGACACAGGAGAGTATAATAGCCCAAAGTGGGACAGGAGAGGGGGAAGTGGAGTGAGAATGGGCATGGCTGCCCACAAGCAGGGAGAAGGCTAGGGATCGGGTGCCCCCTTCCTTTGATGGGGTTTCTCCCAGCGGAAGGAAAATCAGGTGCTCACCAAGCTTAGCAGATTACTGACAAGTGTGGGTCCCAGAGTCCTGGACTCTTGCCACTTTGGTGGTGGGTGAGGCAGCTCGTCAGCAAAGTACAAAGTCACAGCTTTGATGGCCAAGCAGACTCCCCAGGGCTCTGGCTCTGTTAGGGAGCCAAGTGGCTCTCCCTACCTGGGTGTGGAGAGAGGAGGCACCACAAATGACTTCAGTTCCAAGAACACAGACTGCAGTGGAGGGCATTCTCAGACTTCAGCCTCTGCAGAGATATGGAGAGATAATGACTCTCTCACTGATTGAGGGGCAGATGGCAAGGGGCCGTAACGATCCTAAAATCCTGGGTAGGAAGACAAAGTGTAGGCCAGCAGTGAGAGAAGAAATGTCTACATTGACAAAACTGAGAATATGCCAGAGATTGTTAGCCCAAGGAATGTGTTCATACGAAAACATAGAGCAGATAACAGAGAATCTGGAAGAAAACATTAACTAATCATTCATCAAACATTTATGGGATGCCAGCTCTGGGCTGGCCTTTCAGGGGGATGATGCCTCCCCCTCTGGGGCCCCCTGTAGGATACTTACATTCCTTCACCACGCAGTATTGTATTATCTGGGCGGGGGGCTCCTCTTGGTGAGGACTGTCATTTCTGTGTCCCTAGCAGAGAGCCAGCCCTACTCAATATTGAGGGGGAGGGAGGGCGCTGAAGGTTCCCCCCTGGAGAAGATCACCCTATGAAAATACCACTCTTTATCACTAAGTGGCGCTCAAGGCTCACACAGCTTTGGACACAGACCTTGAGGACTGAATGCTCTAAAAGATCTTGTAAATCCCACCAGGTTTTTATTTCGTTTTAATATCTTGAAGGGGAAGCTGATGTTCTTAATCAGCTTTCCCCTCCCCAACCCCATCAAAATCTCGTGGGATTTTTTTTTCTATAGATTCTTGTCTATAAACAAGCTGTAAAGTGGACTTCCGTTCATTATCTGAGCCTCAGGCTGAGCTCACTCTATCTAGATGGTTGGGACACATGGGGCTGATCTGTTGCTATCTGGAAAGCAAGCATCTCTGTTCTGAGAAGCAGAGGCCAGGCTAGATACTATTGCTTTGCTGGCCTTGAACTAATGGGTCCGATCCAAGCCCATTCCATGACTTTTATTGGAATTACTACATTTAAGAAATTCCTTTACAATGGGCTTGCGAGTCATTAGGCTGTAAGCCTGAGCTTCTAGAAAAGAGCTCTGAGAACTGACAAGAGAGAAACAGATGGTTGGGGACCTCCCGTGAGTCCCAGGATCCATGCCTAAGTCAGCTCTGGACTCTCCAGGGCCTTCAACCAGCATCAGCCAATAAACTCCTTGTCTGCTTAAAGCCAGGCTCAGTGGGGTCTTCTCTCTTGACCTGGAAAAGGCTCCTACTATTACATATGAAGAAAGGTCCTTGTCACCTGATCTGACTTTTCTAGACCAAAGGCAGAGGCATATGTTCAGTCTCTAGAGTTAGCTGCCTATATTTGAACCAGGAGCTTCAAGCAGCCACTTCAGGAAGCCCCGAGACAGACTTGGAGCTGCCCAGAACCTGGAATCCAGACGCTGTACTGGGTACGAGACTTCTCTCGGCTTCAGGAGCACAGAGGGAAAAGGCAACCTCTGAGTGCTCGCTCTATGGTGATAAGGATGATGACAATAGCTAATTTTTCAGATGAAAACAGGATCTCAAAGAGATATCAGCACCCCTATGTTGGTTACAAAATTATTCACAATAGCCAAGATAGGAAGACAATCTAAGTGTGCATTAACGGGTGCAAGGATAAAGAAAATGTGAGATTACGTGCATACATTTTATATATATGTGTATATATATAATCATGTTATATATTTAATCTCACATTTTCTTTATCCATTTAAATATTATTGAGATTGAGCCATGTGAAAGAAGGAAATCCTGCCATTTGTGACAACATAGGTGAATCTTGAAGACATTACGCTAAGTGAAATAAGGCAGGCAGAGAAAGACAAACACTAGATTTCACTTATATGGGGAACCTCAGAAAGCCTAACTCCTAGAGACAGGGAATAGAATGGCGGCTACCAGGAAGACATGCCGGGGGCATGTGTGGAATGTTGGTCACACAGTACAAACTTCCAGTTATAAGATGAGTAAGTTCTGGAGACCTCGTGTGATTATAGTGAGTCAGTCCGTCTTATATACCTGAAAGTTGCTAAGAAAATAGATCTTACTTATTCTCACCATTAAAAAAAAATGGTAATTATGTGATAAAGGTGCGAGCTAACACCATGGTGGTAATCATTTTACAATACAGAGGGTATCAAAGCAACACACTCTTCACATGAAACTTATTTGATATTACATGTCAATTATACCTCAGTCAAACTGGGGGGAAAACTAACCTTTCATGAATAATGTGTGCCTGATCTTTTCTAAGTGTTTTATGTGTGTTATTCCATTCAGTCCTGACGATGGTTCTACACAGCAGGTGTAGAAACCCACCGGCAGGTGAGGAAACTGGATCTTAAAGTTTGGCCAAGGCCACTCATTAAGGTTTTCTGGGGTTGTTGTTTTGTTTTTGTTTTTGTTTTTTTGGTTTGTTTGTTCATTTTTTTAAAGGAGGGCTGGATTGGAATCCAGACAGTTGAGTGGAGGAGCCCAAGCGGACTATGACTGACCAGCTCCTGAGTCATCCGATCCACTCTCTCAGGCTCTCGAAACCCACAACCGGGACTGGAGGTGGTACTCAGCTTGGGGGAAGTGAGCCTGCAGGGACAGATCTGTGAGTGGAAACTGAGCCCTGGTGTGGACCCGCAGGTTCTCCTGTGACGACAGAAGCCACTTTGGAGCTTTGGAGTAAGACTCATGTCCCAAACCTGGATCTGCCCCTTCCCAGCTGGGTACTTAATCTCCCTGAGCATCCACCTTTATGTCTAGACTGACCAAAACACCCACTTTACAAGAGCGCTGTGAGGATCCCAAGAAATCATGCAGGTAAAGCGCATATGGCTGTGCCCCGTGTTCCGAGAGCTCTCACGAAAGGCTCAGTATGGTCATTATTTTACATGAGATAAGGAGAAAGTGATTAGGGAACTATAAAAATAGAAGAATCTTTGGAACTGAGAAAATGAGACACAGTAGTGGAGGTTTTAGAAATCAGGGGTTCTCAGCCTACACAGCACATAAGAATCACTTTGGGGATCTTTTTTTAAAAATCCCATTCCTGCACCCTGCCCCCGGACCAATCACATCAGAATCCATAGAGAGGGGACCTAGACATTGATTTTTTTTTTTTTTTTAAAGCACCTGGGTAACTAGTGTTCAGCCAGGATGTGGAGCTAAGACACACAAGATTTTAGTCCGGCAGAAACCAAGTGGTGAGGCCCTCGCCAGGTTTCTACTGGAACTAGAAGAGGGTGTTCTCTCCAACAGAAAAATCAAAGCTCACGGCCCCCTCTGACAGCTGAAATTTTCACAAGGTTTGGACAGGTCTGTTCTCAACCTCGGTGTTGCAATTAGCAGCTCCTCCCGGCTTCGGTGACATGGTGACAGATGGATGAAATGAATACACTAGGAGATTAAATAATGGGGAGATGTTATGCCAACAAAATTAACTTGTCCAGCCCCGTTCCTTAGCAACTGCATTATTCTCTCAGGTTTCCTTTCGAAGCCTCTGGTTGTTCACACCACTCCCTTTCATTAAAATGCGAGGCACTGTTATTTATAACTTCAATGAGAAGGAGAGAAAAATCAAGGAATGAGGCAAAAGAAACTTCTAACCACCCTTCAGATGGCATCAGGCGGGCCCTGGACAAACAGGATTGAATTGGCAGCTTGTAAATTGGGGTGCTTATTTCATTTTGCAGCAGACGTCGCATTCTGTGCCCCTCCAAGGCTTCGCAAAGCAGTCCTGCCTTTAATGAAAGCGTAGTGCAGTTCCAATCTTATCAGGAGCTACCGGGATCATCATGGTGTGGGAGGCGGGCCTTGAACTCCGGAGTTCAGGACACAATGTCCTCAGAAGAAAATCACCTTTGTGCACCAGGAACAGGCACTGAGTGGGTAACTGGCCGGTGGTCAGGAGGGGTAGGGGAACCCTCCTCTTTCTAAACTCTGCCCAGCTGAGTTGCCAAAGACCCATCCTTTTCTCAGATGGAGTCTCTCCTGGATGACTCTCCTGGATGTCCCAGGCTTGGCGGGGCTCTCCCAACTTCACTGATGGGGTTCACAGCTCTGGGCAGCAGGAATCCCTAGATCCAGTGTCCAGCCCAGAAACATGGCACCTTGTCAGCCTTGTCAGGATTTTTTTTTTTAAGTCTCTGCCAGAAATCTCTGCCTACAAGGTTTACCACTGTTGCTCTGGGCTTGAGGTTAAGAGTATATCCAATTTTATCCTTGGAAGCTGGGGTTGTTAACCAAGGTCAAGAATTCAGTGGGTCTGTGAACTGGGATCAGAAAATAATTGACCTATATTTTTTTGACTCATCTATCACGAAAAAAAATTGGCATTTCCTTCTATTATGAATGTAGGCAAAAGGGCACAGTCCGATTAGAGACGTCAGTGATTCTGTCACCAGAAGTTACAGGTTATCTGGCATCACACTGCAACTGCGGGCAGATTCTCCAAACACCACGAATGCAAATCAGGTTCCAGTGTTCCAGTGACCACCAGACCGCCACTAGGTATTGTATTTAGCATGTTAATTAAGAAATGGATATGTTAGGGGCGCCTGGGTGGCTCAGTGGGTTAAGGCCTCTGCCTTCGGCTCAGGTCATGATCCCAGGGTCCTGGGATTGAGCCCCACATCAGGCTCTCTGCTTGGCGGGGAGCCTGCTTCCTCCTCTCTCTCTCCCTGCCTCTCTGCCTACTTGTGATCTCTGTCTGTCAAATAAATAAATAAAATCTTAAAAAAAAAAAAAAAGAAATGGATATGTTAATTCATCCCAATTATAAGTTTTTAAATATTTTAACTATGCTTTAATATAATTGGTTTCTGTTGTAAATTTAATGCACTTAAAAATATTATCCTGGAACTTCTACTTCGAGGAAGAGAGATGTACTTTTTCCTATTCCTCCCGCTAAGTACCGCTAAAAATTCTGATATCATATATAAAGAAAACATAAGATTCTGAAAGGTAGAAGGAAGGACCAGGCAGGAATCTTGGAACCCAAAGAACAACACAGTAGCACACTCCCTGGCTTGTATTTCTGCCTTGTAGATCCCAGACTTACAGCCCAAACACTGGCAATGCGAAACACCACTTGGCATAGGCAAAATTAAAAGGTCCCCCAAAAAGCCTACTCTCTCTGGTCAGACACAGAAAAGAAGCTCAGCAAGACAGGTAACTTTCAGGCATTAGCTGCTCCCTACTATAGCCAAAGACCTCGGAAAAGCTGTGGCCACACCCATACTGGCTGTTGTGCTGGATTCGGTTATCTTTGCTAGAAAAG
>RCUC01068724.1:0-17104 GCA_003697995.1 Taxidea taxus jeffersonii
GATTCACATATAGATCAGGTGCTTTATTCACACCTACTTTTTTTTTAAATTCACATCTACTTTTGACAGTAATCCTTCCTAACGCTCTAATTTTATGATATAATTTTAGTAGTGGAATTACCCTGGAACAATTCAAAATTATATAATTAATTACATTCAGCTTCTTTTCTAATTACTGTTTAATCTCAGCCTCTCAGCCTGACACCCCAGCAAAAATCTGGTACACAGAATGGCAGTATTGGGTGGGTGGAGAGGCCTTTCCAGTTTGCTGATTCACACGGACTCACGAAACATATAAATTGTATTTATTTTGGCTAAAAAGTCTCAGGATTAGTCCAGTGTATGCCATTTCCTTAGATTTGGGGGTTTGGAGAAGGGATGAAGAGTGGAAGGCACTCCCTTCAGCAATTCCTAATTATGTTTCCCTTAACACTCATTTTGAAACAGTTTAATTGGTATAATTTTTTAAAGGTTCCTGTGGTCATATGAATTTGGTTTATGTTGGATTAAAAAATTAACTAGGTTCTTTACCATAGAGGTTCTTGATCTTTAATATGTTAATATATGTTGTGGATCTCCAAGAGATGGGATATAAAATGTTTCCCAAACTGTTTTGAACAGAGAACACCGTCTCCTTTAAACAGCAACAACAGCTTCATTAAGGTATAATTTACATGCCATGGGAAAACTCACGTGTTTTAAAGGTACAATTAAATGATTTTTAGGGAATTTACACACTTGTACAACCACTACTAACAATCCAAGTTCAGAACATTTTTATCACCTCAAAAGCATTCCTTGTTCTCATTTGCCATTACTTTGAATTCCTACCTTCAGTCCCAGGCGAACAGTAATCTATTTTCTGTCTTTATGGATGTGCCTCTTTTAGAAATTTCATATAAATGGACTCATGCAATATTTGGTGGTTGTGTCTAGCTTCTTTAACTAACCATAATGTTTTTGAGGTTCATCCATTTTATAGCATGTCTCAGTACTTCATTTATTTTATTGACAAATAATATTCTATATGGATATACCTCTTTTTTATCCATTCATGAGTTTACAGGCATTTGGAATGTTTCCACTGTGAACTTTGGCTATTGTGAAAAGTGCTACTGGACATTCATGTCTTTGTGTGGACACGTGTCTTTATTTCTCTTGGGTGTATACTTAGGATTAAAGTTGTGAATGATACAGTAAGTTTATGCTTAGCTTACGGTTTGGAAAACCCAAACTGTTTTCCAAAGTAGCTGCACTATTTTGCATTCCCACCTGCAGTCTGAGTTCCAATTTCCTCACACCTTCACCAAATAGTGTTCATAGTGGTGCCTAGTGGCATCTCAGTTCTGGTTTTGATTTGATTTCCCGATAGCCAATAATACTGAGGAGCTTTTCATGTATTTATTGGTCATTCATGTATCTTCTTTGCTGAAATATCTATTGAAATGTTTTGTTCATTTTTAAATTTTTTAAATGGGTTACTTCCTTATTTTTGTGTTGCAAGAGTTCCTTGTATTCTGGATACAAGACCTGAGTCAAATATGATCTGCAAATATCCTCTCTATGACACATATTTTCACTTTCTTAATGGTGTCTTTTTAAGCACCAATATTTTTAATTTTGATAAAGTTCAAATTACTAAATTTTTTCTTTTATGGCTTCTGCTTTTTGGGTAATATTTATGAAAGTCATGAAGATTTTCTACGTTTCTTCTAAGAGTCTTATCATTTTAGATCTCTCAATTAGGTGAATGATTCATTTGTAGTTAAAATTTTGAGAGTGATGGGAGGTAAGGGTTTAAATACATCTTTTTGCATGTGGATATCCAATTGTCCCAGCACCCTTTGTTGAAAAGACTATCCTTTCCCTATTGAATTGCCTTGGCACCTTTGTTGAAAATCAATTGAGCATAAATGTAAGAGTCTTTAATATGTTAATGTATGTTGTGAGTCTCCAACAGGGAGGATATAAAATGCTTCCCAAAATGTTTTTAACAGGGATCCTACCCGCCCCCCCCCCCCCCCGCCCCCTTTTAAACACAGGCTTTCACACAGGTTCTCACTGCTGTCCACAGAATAGACTTCAGGGAATGCTTCTCTAAGGTGCTCAGGGCTCTAACTTTTACTTGGACTGTTACTGCTTGTTTTTTAGAGGCTGAGAGTTGGTTTAAAGCTGCAAACCAAGGACATAATTTCTAGCAATATGCTTATAGTAAGTACAATAATACATCTCATTATACAGAAATGTATGGAAAGGCTGTAGAAAACACTCGTTACTGAATTAGGTACATATTTTATGCATATATAGTAATAAAGGGGAGTTTTCTTATAGGCATAATGGATGAACTTTGGAAGTAGAATTTTGCAATTGTGTGTTTAAATTTTCAGGGCAATGCATCTTGCTTGGTCATGACATCTCATAGGAGTAAACATCAGTATTCAGGTGTTAAGACCGATTTGTATACACCTCAGCATATACAGATACTCATACATACAGACACATGCATATATACATATATAAACACATATGTTAAAGATGTATTTTTTCCTTTATAAAACCAGTAGATTTTGTCTTAATGTTCTTATTTAACCAAATGTAATGTAAAATGCTGAATAACTGGGGCTCCTTGGTGGCTCAGTCGGCTAAGCATCTGCCTTCAGCTCAGATTAAGATCCCAGGGTCCTGGGATGGAGCCCAAGCTCTCTCCTCAGTGGGGAATCTGCTCCTCCTTCTCCCTCTGCCCCTCCCCTTGCTCTTGCTCTCTCTCTCTCTCTCAAATAAATATATAAAATCTTTTTTAAAAAATGTTAAATAATTGCTTAAGTAACCTTCTTAAAATGATAGTACTATCACTTTAGCGTTGTATTACTACAACAAAAAACCTTAGTACAAAAATAAAAAGGGAAATTAAAATTAGTATCTTTTAATCACTTTATATTTATCTAAGAACAAGAAAAATACAGATAAAGTTCAATGACAGGGGAAAAAATGTACAAACGTTTTGGTGAGGGAGAATGTGTCATCATAAATCTAGAAAAGCAGACCAAAGGACCTTTGTCAGTGCTTTGCTCACAGAGCCTGGTGAATGTTGTGGACCCACTGACAGGGAGATGATCCCAGTGAATGCCTGAGGTGCTGGACTCCTCAGAAAATGACAGTTTAAGCCAAACACACTGGTGTTCTATCAGTGCACGATGAAGTGCAATCAGTGACCTTAAACTGAGGTGCAGACTTTCTAACCAGGCCTCCTCCTGCTAGTGATTTAGTGGTTCTTTTTAGAGCATAATGCTGTTTCTTAGTATTTAAGATGGCATTATCTTGCTTTATACATCAAAAGTGACCGTATAGGGGCACCTGGGTGGCTCAGTGGGTTAAGGCCGCTGCCTTCGGCTCGGGTCATGATCCCAGGGTCCTGGGATCGAGCCCCGCATTGGGCTCTCTGCTCTGCGGACAGCCTGCTTCCTCCTCTCTCTCTGCCTCTCTGCCTACTTGTGATCTCTGCCTATCAAGTAAATAAATAAATAAATCTTAAAAAAAAAAAAAAGTGACCGTATACAGAAATTTCCAAATAGACCACACTAGTATGTTTCTTTTGGATATTCTATTCTTCCGAACACCTATAGAAAATCTCCTTTCTTGAAAAATTTTAGCCATATTTAGGGCAGCATGCAGAACACAAAACATCTCCTCCCTCCCTTTGTCAGTGTTTGTGTTCCATCTACTTTTGAGGCTTAATAGCCCTCGCCCATTTTTATTCTCACTTTACTTTTTAAGTAACCTCAGCGTTCATCTTCATTTAAATCTCAAATCTTTTTCGCAAATGGATGTAATTTAGCAACTAATTTAGGAAATTTTACTAGTCTTTTATTCATTTATTTGAATAAAACCATGCTGAAACCATGCTGGATGTTTGCTCAACGTTTTAAGATTGTTTGTTTGTTTGTTTGTTTGTTTTTTCCATGATACTTGGAAACTTGCAGGCTACTTCCCCCCCAAGGAGGCCATTTACGGATTCTGTGTTTAACTATTTTCTCTTTGGCTTGTGTGTGGTTCATTTTTTTCTCTTAGGCTATGTTTCGCCCTATGAGAAGCCCTGTCGTCGAAGGAGAGGTGCTGTGCGAGGACTCTACCAAGTTAAACACTTAGAGCTCTGCCCTCCATGACCTTGTCAACCTCGGGCGCACGGTGGGCGGGTGTTGATGACGTCACGGCCCATCCTGCTCTGGCCCTTCAGAGGGTTAAATCCTTACCTCCAGGCCTCCCGGCTGTGGGTGGGTCCTGGGTGGAGAAAGTAATGGCTTTTACACACACATCGGGCATCCACGTTCTGCCGACGGGGGAAATCTCTTCTCAGGCCGGCCCCCAATTCTGCTAAAGGCGAAAATAAAACTTCCCTCCCATCTGCGCAGCTGGACAGTTTCAGAACGAGTAAGGGCAGAAGGCTGCTCAGAGCTTGGTGCAAACAGGAAGCCATTCCCCTGGAGCTAGAAATGAGGACAGGAATTCACATGTCTTTCTCCGGAGTATCAAAATCTGGGCGATTTTCCTCCCCGAAGTAAGCTGCCCTAAAATGAATTGACAAAGCTGCCGCCCAGGAATTACCCTGGAGCGTGCTCCCCTGTAGGGGACAGGAGAACTGGGATATGGGAAGAAGAATCCATTCAGTGATGGGGATTATTCTGCTATAGACCTGAATATATAGACCTTGTGAGAGCGAAGAGGAATTGAAAGTGGACATATTTGGGGATACGTGGGTGGTTCAGTCTGTTGAGCATCTGCCTTCAGCTCAGGTCATGATCCCAGGGTCCTGGGACTGAGTGCATGGGGCTCCTTGCTCCCTTTCCCTGCTGCTCCCCCTGCTTGTGTGAGCTCTCTCATTCTGACAAATAAACACTCTTAAAAAAAAAAATTGATATATTTGTAGTCATATATAAACCAGATATTGTAGAATGCTTGTAGTTCTTATTCGGCAGCGTATTGTAGAATGCTTGTAGTTCTTATTCGGCAGCGTTGGTGCAATCATTGCCACATCAGTTACTCCTTTCGTTATCTTTATAAAGCTCTGATGTAAAGAACTCCTACCCTGTTGTTACAGATAAATATCTGGGCTGGTGGAACTCCCACATCACTGTAAGTAACCAGTAGGCTGTTTTCAATCTGTTTACTCCAGTGCTACATTTTGCACATACAATAACAAATACAATCAATAAATGATGACATGGGTAGAAACAATATCGTAAATTGACAGTGTATTCCTACTTAATTACTTGCACTCTTCACATCTCCATTCCTTCTATTTACTTTGCAAAGAGAAAAGCCCTTTGAACCCAAACATTCACCAACCCCAGTCCTAGACAAGTCACAGAAGAGGCCAAAGGGAAGCAAATCTCTCAGCATCTACTTCTAGCATAAGTAGAATTGCAGGGAATAACCCACTCAGGAGCAGTTATGCAGAATTGGCAGTTTTCCCCACACAGCTAAAAGACTTGACTCAAAAAACATCTTCACACAGGCATTCAAAATGTAAGTACAGTCTAGTTACTAAATTGAATGTGAGTGATTTTTAAATTGTTCACACAACTTCCCTCCTGTAGATTCTCTTTAATTACCTTAAATAAATGTGTATGTTTTGATTAAAGAAAAAGGAGGAAAGGAGAGGTAGGTTGTGAAATGAACAGAAATAGAGGCACCTATTCTGCAATGAACAGAAATAGATACACCTATTCTGAAAGTGTCTTAATACTCTGGGAAATTTTTCAGAGGGAGAGGCGATTAAAGCAGGAAAGATCCCCAGGCTAGGTTAAACTGTTATTTGCTTAGATATATTTTAGCATCTAAAAGCAGAGAATGCGAGAGCATCTACAAAATGAGGTTCGTGGTTGTAAAACTTGGATTTCAGAGTATTGCTTGAAAGGCTAGTAATCTCTATATGTGTATATCACCTTATAATCACTTACCATCTGTCTGAACCAGTTCTTAACCTCAGTGTTGCACTGCTTTGGGGAACTATCATGCTTTTTATGCAAGGAAAATAAATTTATTCCAAAGGATAGTGAATAGGTTTTGAAACCTCAAAGTTCTGCATAGAAACAAAAAGGAACTCTCTTGTTTGAGAAATTGTGGTGAATTAAAAATGTCTGCAAATTCTTTATCACCACCTCCCCTCCTCAGGGGTGGAATTTATTTCCCCTCCCTTTGATTATTTGCTCTGGGACTATTTAATTAATAGAAGATGGCACAGGGATGGTATGCCAGCTGTAGGCTTAAGCCTTAAGAAGCCCTGAAGGTTTCCATTTCCTGTCTCTTTTGGGAGCCCCAAACTACCATACATGAGCCCAGCACGGAGAGGGAGGGGTGCTCAGCCAGCTGATCTGGGCCGGGGTGGCACGGAGAGCTCCGATGATGCCTCCAGTTGCCACCATCCTTTGGAAGACACCAAGGGAAACCAGACACACTGTTGTTGAGCTGTCAACCCACAGAAGCTAGAAAGCAAACAAAGTGGCTGTCATTTTAAGCCACTAAGTTTGGGGCAATTTGTTCCATAGCAAAAAAATAACCGAAATAGAAAGCAAGCCATTCACTGTCACCTATAACTCTTGGTTAAGAGGGAATGGCTTTGTTTTATTAGATGGACAGCTAGGCGTGCTTCTCTAGATTGGGTTGTGATGATTTACTGTGAGTCACAGGGGGCTCCAGCAGGGGCTCCCGTAGTTAGAGAAGATGGAGAGATGGGGGTCAGAAAAGACGCTACAGGGATGACCCACTGGCTCAGTCCGTAGAGAAAGCATGTGACTCTTGATCTAGGGGTTGGAAGTTCGAGGCCCACATTGGGTGTAGAGGTTACTTAAAAAAATAATAAATAAAATCTTTAAAAGAAAAAGAAAAGACAATGCAGGGAGTTGAGTGGGGAGAAGGGGGTAAGGGATGACCTTCTAAGCCTGGGATGTTGGCGGCAGACATGAGGACCCAAATAAATTCTGTGAAAGAAACCAATGATTCCAAGGCAGAGTGTTAAGTGGGGTGTGTGTGTGTGTAAAATAAATGCATAATTATTCAAAAGAAATGTTTATTCATATGCCACATGAAATTATCTACTCTATCACACTTTTGAAAATGCTGCCCGAAATAGCACCCTTTTTTATGCCTCATAAAATATGGCTCCTTCTAAAGAAGTCCTTCAGGAGAAATTAAGTACATAGGTATTTTCCCATTTTTAAAAACCTGACATATGTTTTCTTACATAAATCTTTGTTCATCACTTTATGTGGCAGTCACCTTTAGCCCCATCAACACAATTAGACACACATGGAGGTACACAACACACACACAAACATTCTTAAATGGGAAGACCTTTTTAATTGGCGAATATGAAGAAAAATGGTCAACTTTTAAAATTAGGTGAGTCTATTTGATATCAATTCTGGGGGGGAAATAAATGTATTAATATTTTCTTTTTTTTTAAGATTTTATTTATTTATTTGACAGACAAGAGATCACAAGTAGGCAGAGAGGCAGGCAGAGATAGGGGGAAGTAGCTCCCTGCTGAGCAGGGAGCCTGATTCGGGACTCAATCCCAGGACCGTGGGATCATGACCTGAGCTGAAGGCAGAGGCTTAACCCACTGAGGCACCCAGGCACCTCATATTTTCAAATATGTAAACATAAAACTGCATAATCTAAAAATTGCGTATCATTTTTGATTCACAAAATTGTTTTAGCATTTATTAAGTTGAGATTTCATCATTAGCCTTTTCAAAAAGAATCAGAATGAAGGTATGTTCACTGGATAAAATAAAGCTTCTTTTGATTTCAGAAAATTCCATTTCTATCAACCTATTGAAACCTGGAGTTAGGATCTCATGAGCATATTATTTTGCCTGGGACCCATTTCTTTGAAGCTCAATGTCTTCCTTTATCAAATGGGTATTTACCTGCTTGAGAGCAGGATCACTGGCATGAGGTAAGCCATGTTTAAGAGCTCAATAAGCTGCAGAAGAGGATAGCTTGCCTGGATCTTAAAGATTTAATAGGTAGTACTTTATTTTGTAATTTTAAAAACAATTTATTGTTGAGACTGTTTCCTCCCTTATACAGTGGTTACAAGAGCATTTACTCAAAATTCTTAAGCAGTTAATTATTTGGGTTGTTTTTAAAAATGCCTAGATTTTTATTTTTTTTAAAAGATTTTTATTTATTTATTTATCAGAGAGAGAGAGAGAGAGAGAGAGAGAATGCACAGGCAGAGAGGCAGGCAGAGGCAGAGGGAGAAGCAGGCTCCCTGCTGAGCAAGGAGCCCGATGTGGGACTCCATCCCAGGACGCTGGGATCATGACCCGAGCCGAAGGCAGCCGCTTAACCAACTGAGCCACCCAGGCATCCCAAAAATGCCTAGATTTTTAAAAAATTGTATTTAGTCAGGAATTCCTATCTATTTCTTTTGTGTTTTCTTATATAATGAGTTTGTCCTGTTCTTTCTATATATTTACCATGGAATTGTGAGAATTTAGAGCTTCAAGTAGTCACGGAAATCACTTAGTTCTTATCCAAACATTCAGTTTGGTAATGGTGGCCCAGAGAGAGTTATTTTTGCATGTGATTTCTCTAGAAGATCCCATTTCTCTGATCTTTTTCAGCAGAGGAGGGTTTGTTGTGCCCTAAAGGAAGGCTGCATCCCAAACTGCATCCCTGGCCTTTCTTGTCAGCAAAGCATATCCAGAATGCAGAAAGACTTGACTGAGACCTCGTCATCCAAAATTCTGCTCCTAGGAATATCTGTATGATGGCACACATGCACCAGCGAGAGTCCATCGGTGACGGTTGCCCACTCTGAGCTAAGACATAGGCTGGTGAGATTCCTGCTGTTCCTCTTCTTATTTTGTACCTTGGTCCCCAACATACTTGGGTGGGAGGCAGCATGTTACAACTGGAAAAGCCCTATACAGAGAGTTCAGCCACAAATGTTCATTCCAGGCAAGGCACTTAACATCTCTAGTTCTTAGTGAAAGGGATCAGATGATCTCTAAAATAAAAAGAAAGAAAAGAAGAGAAGAGAAAAGAAAAGGAAAGGGAAAGAAGGGAAAGAAGAGAAAGAAAAGAAGGAAGGAAAGAAAGAGAAAGAAAGAAAGGCTTAATCTAATCCTAAAAAAGGAGACTAATTTTTGTTATCACTTCTCTTTTTAAAAGAATATACTGTACTTGATTGCACTGCAACAATTCAGCCTTCCTTCCTGCCCCTTAATCTGGAGACAAGGAGACTGGAATGGGAATTCATGGAAGAGCAATGTTCTCTTTATGCCAGGTCTCTTCGAGTGGTGAACTTGGGGCTGGGGAAAGCAGAGGACACATTATTATTTTTAAAGTAGTGAGAGTAAGTAGCAGTTAACATGAAATAAAGGGGAAAAGAATACTTCAGAGAATCTAGAAGTCATGATATGAGGAGTTAAAGCATGATGTGGAAAGCCACAGGGAATTTGTAGGAGACTGCCTGCGCAGCTCATATCAGACCGCTTTCTCCCAAGAGAGAACTTTCTCCCTATTTAAAATCAACATTCTCAATGACAGATGATAGGCTCTAAGGCTCACACTTGACTGAATTGGATCTGTCACAATTCTGCCCTCATGTTCGGGAATGAGACTCAGTGAATAGTGTTCCTGGAACTAAGATGATAAAAACGGAGCTTTTCTGTGACCTCATCCAACACATGTTCATAGGAGCAATAAAGCGGGTCTGTAGAGGTGAAAAGTTAAGAGGCTTAATGAAGAGAAATAGAGACAAAGGGCAGAAATGGTGAGGATGTTCTGCCTCACTCCTGACGACTTTCAGGTTTGGGACCAGGTCCCTGCTGGGGTCCTGGATGCCCTTGCCCTTGGACCATGAAGTATCCCTATGTCCCTGAAACCCTACAACAAACTCCTAAGGGTAAGCATTCTTAAGGCAATATATAAAAAGGGGCAGGAACATTCTTGTCTAGTTGAGGCTAACACGAAAAATCAGTACAGATAAAACACATCCTTAGTCTGGAAGTTTGGTTCTTAGACAAAAGATAGAAGGGTGAATCCCAGAAAAATTGAATCTGTCAGCTTCACAGGGTCTTTGCACAGCTACCCTGCATCCCCACACCCCAATCTCTCCTACTCTTCAAGCTCCTCAAGGTTGGATCCTTCTTCTTTTTTTTTTTTTAAAGATTTATTTATTTATGTGACAGACAGATCACAAGTAGGCAGAGAGGCAGGCAGAGAGAGAGGAGGAAGCAGGCTCCCTGCTGAGCAGAGAGCCTGATGCGGGGCTCAATCCCAGGATTCTGAGATCATGACCTGAGCTGAAGGCAGAGGCTTTAACCCACTGAGCCACCCAGGCGCCCCAAGGTTGGATCCTTCTTAACTCTCAAACTGCTGAGGAGTCACCACCTCAGGCAAGTCTTTCCTTCCCAATCCCAGTCTCTCTTCCTGATTTTTCCTCAGATCATAAAGAAATAGGCTAATGATTTCCAAATTAGCAGATTCTACAGAAGTATTAACATTGCCTTCCAGCTTTATTTCAAATTTCAGCTAATGAATTAACTAAGATTTTTCCTCTTCCATTCTCTTTCATTCCACCTCCTCAGCAAGACCATCCCCTCTGTTCTATTAGGCCAAAACTTTCAGTTCAAAACTGAAAACTGTAGTCAGTCCTCTGGGTATTTCTAAGCACACCTGGATGCCAAGAGATAGCCTCTGCTTTTCATCTGATTCTAGGTAAAAGATATGACATTATCTAAGTCTCCCCTGCACAAGGAAGGCTGCTCTGAGGCGTCCTGCAATGGTGTGAGTAACAGAAAGAAGATGGCGAGCTGAAATGTACTTGTCCACGTGTACTTTTCCTCGGGAGTCTGGGAGGGGTTCCCCTCCACCCCCATTCACTAATCACTGTGATGGAAGGATGAGGAGAGAATCCAGCTGGAACTCCACCTTGCCATTGAAGATGTTGGCAACCTCGGGTCAGTTACTTGGCCTCTCCAATCCTTACTCTTCTTACCTGTACAATCAGTACAATATTAATGCAGTGGGTAGCTGGGTCAATGAGGAGGATCACAGACAGTGGGTATAACTTTACCGGCCGGCATCAAGCACACGAAAAAAATGTCAGATGTCCTTTTTATCTAGGCAGAAAGCCCACGTGGATACTCGAGGCTGTCACTATTGTCCTCATTCAGACTTCTCTGCTAGCCCAGCTCTCATCCCATGTCTTATCTTCTACCCCACTGGACATAATTACAGCTTTTGCTAAATAAACCGGTCCTACCCAATTAATTGTTTTCTAAGGTGGCAGTGCCATGAGTTGCATTGTATCGGGCCTTTTTTTTTCCTTTCCTCATGCTAATGAGGTCCAGATATAGTGTTGCTTTTATTTTTCCAAGAAAATATATTGCTTCCTTTCTATGTGAATAGCACAGATGCTTAGAATTATTTGGTGATCAATACTAATTAGGTATTCTGTTCAGTGGATGTTTAATGCTTTCATTGGGGACTTTCATCTAGTCACTTTGAATTGGTTAACCCAAACTCAATATTGATTGAATTGTCTTCTTTTTGTTTGAACTCTATAGTGAGGGGAAAAAAACAAATTCAGTTGTGTTTTTTTAAATTTCAAACCTAAAAATCAGTCTGTGGATATAAAAAGGAAAAACAAGGCATGCAATCATATTATGGCAAGATGTTGCTTATGAATTCAATTAAAATTTAATTGAACCTAAAGAAATTCCATTTTTGGGACGCCTGGGTGGCTCAGTTGGTTAAGCGGCTGCCTTCGGCTCAGGTCATGATCCCAGCGTCTCGGGATCGAGTACCACATCGGGCTCCTTGCTCAGCAGGGAGCCTGCTTCTCCCTCTGCCTCTGCCTGCCTCTCTGTCTGCCTGTGCTCGGTCTCTCTCTCTCTCTCTCTCTCTCTGACAAATAAAAAAAAAAAAAAAAGAAATTCCATTTTTGTATGGAGACAAAAGCTAGAATCCTGTGAAAAATTCTTATAGTCTTTCTCTCTACCCCTCTGTTTTCTTCATTCTGCTTTTCTTTTTCTTTTTTTATTCTTATTTTCTAATAAATCTTATTCAGACTTGAGACCCTACTGGGAAATTTCACTTTTGGTTTTGGGAATATCAGAATATCTAAGCAAGGAAAAATGATCTCTTCTCTCTCACATGTGTTAAAAATAGCCACAGGGTATTTTTCCTCCCCCCCCACCCCCAAATTCTGTAAAGGGGAAAAAAAATCACCTTTGGACTTAAGTTAATGAGGAATTATTTTCCTAGGGGAAAAAATCTTTTTAGAAAATTAAAAGAAACAAGACGATTTGAAATTGCTCTCAGTCTAGGCGGAAGGACAGGGTTGGTCAGTGGCATCTGCTTAGGCAGAGCACAATGGGCACCAGTTTCCTCCTTTGCTCTCCAGGCCTTTGGACAGGCACAGTCAGGCCACCAGGGAAAATGGCTCTGGCCATGAGAAATACCCTCCCCCTCCCTTCCCCTTTCAGCTTTTCGGTGGGAGGAAGAGGGAAGAGTAAATCCATACTCTGAAACTTCTTGGAGGCCTGGCCTCTTAGGCTGGGGTCTCATCCCATCCCCAGTGAGTCAGCTGAAAGGTCAAACTTGACCCCTAAGCCAAGCCTGCCAAGAAGTGCTTCTCCATCTAGTTCTCAGCCTAAAAAATGGGCTCAACAACCTTACTGGTCCTCACCCCATCTCCTCATCTCTCCCCCATCCTGAGCCCTGCCCATTTTTAGCTCCCAGCATTACCGACCCCGCACAGGGAAAAGTTAGTTCTTTGCTTGCTTTTGTCCCAAATATACCACTTTTGCTTCTTTTCCACTTCTTTCCTCCAAAGCCCACAGCTGCGTTCTTCCCCTAGCTAAGTCAAGTGAAGGACTGTAGGACCGATTTAGACAGAAGACAAAAGATGCAAAGGCAAAAGATTTTAGTAGTGGGTATATTCTTGTTACCCATTTATAGAGGCTCATGAATTCAGCAGAAAATGCTCAAGCTCCACTTGACTTCGAATGTACAAACATCAGGTAGCACTTAGTGTACTCCTCCTAATTCGTAGATGCCTAAGAGTTTAAAATTGCGGTCAGATATTACAGAGAAAATAAGGAAGTGAAAGTATAAGGAACAGGGCAATCCCAAACCTGGGGAACCTTGCACGCAGGCTGTGTAAAAGAAAAGGACCCAAGGCAAGGGTAACTAAAATAAAACCACGTGTGTGGTTCACAGATCCTTAAATTTTATGGGCTTCCATGACTGTCACCTTTCCAGTTCTGAACCACAGACTCAACTGGAAATTAACTGGAGGTATTCAGAATTCCAAATTAACTTCCTTCGGCAGATCCCTCCTCCCCTAAGTAGGAGCAAGTGTAAATAAGGCTATGATCAGGAAACTTTCCTTAACTCTTAAAGATGTGGCAGTGCTGCTGCTAAAGCACTAGCTGCCCAGGACTCTGACCAAAGTTGTCTTGATGATAGGCTAGCCCTCCATTATCCTCTAGCTGAGCGAGGGGTTCGTGCCGCAGCCAACATGACTTGTTGCAAGTGGATTAACGCCTCTGTGGAAGTTGACACTTGCCTACCTAGCATTACCCAAGGAGCCAACTGACTTCAGAAAGTGACTCCTTCAATGGGGTCTTTCTTTGATCTGTTTGATCTGAGTTGGTCTGGGTAATGGGGACTGTGGCTTCAGGCGGCCCTCCAGACTTTGGATATTATTCTGCTTATAGTCATTCTAATAGTCTCCGTGCCTCACCATGTTCCCTTGAAAGCTTTCGATGTACCTGTGTAACCACTGGTGAGCAGACAAATGATCTCCCTCTGCCTAGGACACCCAAGAGAGGATGATGAAACAGGAGGAACAAGGCCTCCGTATCCTAACCGTGTCTTCCAGTCTGAGAGCCATCCTGACTCCAGCTTCAACAAGAAGCGTTGGTCCAGACTGGTGCTAATACCTTACTTTCTGATCGTCGGTCTCAGGACCACTGGCTAGAGGCGGAAGGACTCCTGTGGCATTGCTCCTGGCAAATAGTGCACGATTTTGTTCTCGAGCAAGGAGTTAAATACAAAGCCAAGATCTTTCTTGTTGATGCTGGGCTCTAAAGACTGGCTTCCCATTCTCTTTCTTAGCACTGAAGAAAGGAACAGTTCAGTTTACAGAACAAGAGCAAATTGCCGAACTCGGAACCAACTTCAACTGAAGAGGCTAATGAGATATGTGATATTCCCTGTTAACATCCTGTTACTGCTGAGGGGAAGGGGCTTAGCATGGCAAGCAGACGTCTTTGCTATGTATCTCTGTTTCAAGTGGTTCCCCATTCCATTTCTTCCTCCTTGATTTAGAACAAGTTTGCAGATAAATAGTCTTGAATGCAATATAAGAACAGTGCAAAATAAGAATATATTTACAATAAAATCATTGTAAGAGGAAAAAAATCCAGAGGATTGATCAAAAGAGGGAATTGATAAAGTTAATTAGTATTGTGACCCACCTCACAAATATAGACCTAAGTCAGCTTGCATTTATGAGAAACACCTGTCAAGGAAACCTAACAAGCACCAAATCAATCCTAACCCTAACCCTAAGTTTATCCTAGAAAATAGCACCTGCTAGCCTTATAAGGAAATCCTTAGTCTCCTAGTCAATCTTGCCCTGTTTCCAATTTGCTTCTTTTAACGCTCTATAAAAACCTGCTTTTGGGGGCACCTGGGTGGCTCAGTCAGTTAGGCATCTACCTTTGGCTCAGATCATGATCTAAGGGTCGTGGGATGGAGCCCTGCTTGGGGGCTCCCTGCTCAGCGGGGAGTCTGCTTCTTCCTCTGCCCCTCTTCCTCTGCCCCACTTCCTTTGCCCCTCTTCCCCACTTGTCTCTTGTGGGTACTCTCTCTCTCACTCTCTCTTTCAAATAAATAAATAAAATCCTTGAAACTTGCTTTGCCCCAAATCTCTTAGGAGAATCATGTAACTGCTTAGAAGGTACTGTACTCCCCCAATTCATGGATTGTTTTCCCTTGAATAAAGCATATAAAATTTTTTACTTAAAAATAAGTATAAGCAAGTTAAAACATAACATGGTTTATTACTGAATTCAGAATATGTATTTTTAAATATTGCCACAATCTTTAACACATATGCAAAGCTATATTAACACTTTGTGCTTAGCAGATTTAGCCCTGGACGTTTGTTACTTTCTATATTTTTGAAGTTTATAATAACATAGACAAATTTATTAGAGGAACACCTTAGAAAATAAGAAAACAGGGGTGCCTGCTTGGCTCACTCAGTAGAGCACATGACTCTTGATCTTGAGGTTGTGTGTGTTCAAGCCCTACCTTGGGTGTGGAACTTACTTCAAAAAAAACAACAACTCATGAATTTACATGTCTACCTAACACCAGAAAAAGTAGATAAAATTGAAAAATTCAGTTGATTCATAAATATATTTGAACCAAGGTTATATTCGGTGTAATTCTAGATAAGATGCAAAGAAAGTCCCATGTTGTGGAGTGTGGTCAGGGAGCAAACTTGCTCAGTGATGACTAGTTTGGGGTTTTTACCCTAGTTTTGCCAACCACTGCTGTGTGAATCTGGGTAGCTTTTATGATCTAAGGCTTACTTACTTTCTTTTTTAAGATGTAATTTTTAAGTAATTTCTATACCCAGCTGGGGACTGAAACTCACCACCCTGAGATCAAGAGTCCCAAGTTCTTCAACCTACTGAGTCAGCCAGGCATCTCAAACCTGTTTCTTTATCTGTAAAATGATAGAGTATTAGTACTGCTTTCTCAGTTTAAGATTAAATTAAAAGCTGGTATCTAGAAATTGCTGAGATTAATGCCTGGAATGCAGTGAGCCCTCAAAAATGTCACATATCCACTGGATGGGAAGCAAAGACTAGAAGTCATTCATTGTATGTTAAAATGAGTGAATATTTAGAGTTTTATAAATATAGTTGGATTTTTGCCTACATTTTTCATCTTTTCTTTTTGGTCAAAGATAGAGTTGAACCCAGATGGGCTATCACATAATTACAGACCTACAAAGTTTCCTGTTTCTTTTACATTGGTACCTAATTTGCGATTATGTAGGTAGAAGAAAACAAAAAATATTCTTTGGAGTAATATCTGAAAACAGGAGTTACAAATTAAGATGTCCAGAACAAACAACAAAACAAAAGCCCTGACTATATACACAGCAACAGTGTCCTTTAATACTTGAGAGGATTTTTTTTGACCTTTGCTTTATGAAACATGGACAATCTTACATTTGATTGGTGAATTTTCCCCGAGTTTTTTTTTTTTTAAACCATGTTCCCTGCCTGAAAGCTCAACCTATTTATGGTGAGCACTGTTTTTTCAATTAAGTTTATTTTCATTTTCCCATAGGCCATGTTAGCTGAGAACGTCCAAAGGTTTATTTTTCTTTCCTTTCCTTTTTATAAAGGGTTTTAAATAAATTATACAGCAATTGGTTTCTTTTGAAATACTGTGAAAAAAATTTTTTTCTCACACATTTAAGGCCAGGTAATAAAGAGCTATTCTAAAATGCTTTTCATAGAGTAATAGTAATCTCTTTTTGCGATAGACTCTTGGTAAGCAACTTTGTGAAATGTCTTGTGCAAGCCAGTGCTCAACAGTTAGTGCTTAAGAATGATGTGTTTAAAAAAAAAAGAATGATGTGTTTGTGACTCGGCTTGTCCCCCAAATTTTCGCCTGGATATCAGAAA
Organism: Taxidea taxus jeffersonii; assembly: GCA_003697995.1. Taxonomy (NCBI): domain Eukaryota; kingdom Metazoa; phylum Chordata; class Mammalia; order Carnivora; family Mustelidae; genus Taxidea; species Taxidea taxus. Next base: position 16,740 of record RCUC01068724.1, read on the forward strand.
GTATTGTTTCATTTTCTGAGCTCGGGATTGGGAATACGTTCTCTCCACGAGGCCCTTCATGGCTGGAGCGCGGGCGTGTGGAAGGGAGTGGGCTCCAAACAAAACCTCATATCACCTTTCTAACAGTTTTGTAACAGAAAATATTCTCTGCTGAAAACACTTGGAGAGAGCGAGTCTCAGCGAAGAACTCTCCGCGGCCGGAGCGCGTCCTCTCCGGAGCCTGGCTGGCGGAGCCCCGCTTGCAACCCCTGGGGAGCTTTGCACATCCCGGGAGGGCTGTGGGCTGCCCCGGGTCTGGAGAGGCCGCTCTGGGGGCTGGGAGGGTCGGTACAGCCCGGGGGAGGTCAGCTCGTCGAGGGGGAAGG
>RCUC01068725.1:0-10838 GCA_003697995.1 Taxidea taxus jeffersonii
GAGTCTATTACATTAAGAGTCCTAACTGGTTTGCTGGGCACGTTCAAACTCTACCTTCAACATGTTTAGGTGACCGGGAGCTCCTACAGCCTTCCAAACAGCAGCATCTAGAAGATACTCCAAGGAGAGTTTTTACTGTAAGCTGAAGGCTAAGTTTTAGGGAAGAATGTTTTAGAGTGAGTCACTGAAAGCAACCTGGGAGAAAATCAGGCAACAGCACTAAGCAAAGTGAGTCAAGCACAAATACTAACTGTTCAAAGAAATAAACGATTAAGCACAAGATAAAACAACACATATTGCAACTTTATTAGATTTTCCTATTTTACTGGCTGTTTGGGCTCAACAAAGGCCTTAATAACCCGTCCCTTCCACATCTTCAGGTGTCACAGTACAGGACACAAAATCTGATTAGATGGCACCAGTCAACCTGTCCAACAGAACCACCACTAACACCACAGCTGCGGTCACGTAAGGCTTTTATAACAATTCAACCACAAACACAAAGACACTCAGCATTCTGTGCAGATTCGCCGCCGCCGCTGTGCAAGACCTCACCCCGGAACGGTTTACCGGACCAGGCCTACTTACTGACAGCTCCCCACAGGTACCTGGCGCAGGCAGGGCTCTGCCTCACGTTTAGGATGAGCAAAGTAGTAAGTCTGCGGAAAATTACTCTGAGCCGCTATTCCTACAGCTCCGTACATGTTCCCTCCTCAACGTGTCCCGCTACCCATTCATCTCACATCTGGAAAGGACTCCGTGGGTGCTTCCAAGCGGGAGTGGTGGTCAGGGTTTTGCTGGGTTCGGGGGAAGGGGATGGATGGGTGCGTGAATGGACAGACTGACAGGAGGAGGAGGGAAAGGAAACATCTGAAAACCTTATTCACGAGAACACTCTTCATGACTCAGAATATAAACAGGGCTTGCTGTAAAGAACTTCATTCTGCTGGCTACACACTTCTATGACTGAGGCAGGCAGTATCTGGATCTATCCGCCCAATACTAAAACCGTGGGGCAATCAGGGAGGACAGTGGGACTCCTCCCGGAAGGTAATGTTACGACCCCGGCTCCCAACAGCGGCAGCCGCCCGCCAGCCCCTGCCCGCCAGCCCCTCGGGAACGGGTGTTGCAGTTGCGCACTTGGGAGCCTGCGGGTCCGGAGTCTGATGTCTGAGTAGCGTTCCGGTCCACCTCCATCCCACGAGGGGCAGTGGCGTTGGCGGCTGCGTCAGCGTTTTATCCTTTGATGACGGCAATCGGTCTCAGCTTAATGGCCTTCTTGCTGATTCCAGCATCGTGGCAGGTGTTCACCACGTCTGTCACGTTCTTATACGACTCGGGAGCCTGCAGGGGAGGAGTTAAACACTGTAAAAATCTACTTGAACTGTAATCCTTGAGACCATTAAACTTCACGTGGGATTAAAGAAATGCCCATTAAAATAATACTGAGTTTTCTTTTTGGTGTGTGTATCAAACAAAGACGATGACTGAACTCGATGCTGGTAAGAGAATAATAACATAAACATTTTTACCTGGTTTTATATTTTTTCTGTGTGTCTCATAGTGTCCCACTGAATATATATTACCTGTCTAACTAGCAAAAGCAGTTCATGTAACCGAATAAAACACACACAACACTAATACCCAACAGAAAGGAAATGCATCAAACCATTATCTTTGGGTGGTAGTTACTGGCCACTCCGATTTTGTTTCTGTAGTTGTCAAAATTTCTAGAATGAACAGCTATTGCTTTCATAATAAGGGAAAGTTATTCAATGCACCTGTGCTACCAACATCGTCTGTATGTTTGTGTGTCTATAAACGGACACGCACACTACTCTGAATTTCCAGCAAGACCTCCTCCCTCCTCCCTTCCCAGGGAGTCATGGTCCTGCCATTCAGAATGAGTCTCATCACACATCCTCTCTCTCCCTGTTCACTGCAGCACGGCAGCTCCTCTCAGCAAATTTCCATAGCGCTCCGTGCACACCTTTGCTAGCTCATCTCCCATTCCCTTCCAATTTAATTTTCACACCGCAGCCTCATGCGGAATCCTCTCCCTGTTGCCTACTGCTCAGAACATTCCCTTCACCCTCTTGTTCTTGCGGAAACACAGATCTCTTCTAGGGATGTTACTTCCACTTCTTTCTGAAATAGTAGCTATTTTCCCTCCTTTTTCTTTTTCTTTCTTTCTTTTTTTTTAAAGATTTTATTTATTTGACAGGCAGAGATCACAAGCAGGCAGAGAGGTGGGCAGAGAGAGAGAGGTGGGAGCAGGCTCCCCGCTGAGCAGAGAGCCCGACGCGGGGCTCAATCCCAGCATCCTGGGATCATGACCCGAGCCGAAGGCAGAGGTTTTAACCCACTGAGCCACCCAGGCACCCCGCTATTTTCCTTCCTAAATGGGGTCCTGTCATTAGGCCCAAGAGTGTGCCAGGTGTCCGTGCTCATCTTGGTACTTTCTAGACCATTCCCACTCCCTTCTCCCCAAGTCCTCGCCGTTTTCAGTCTCCGGTCATCGTGTCTCACTCCCTCTTCTTGCTGCAGTTACCTGCTAGATTCGGAAACATTCCCTAGCATTACTGGAAGACTTCTCACTCCTGGCTCACTGCCACTCAGTGTCCCTCTCAGTATCTTGGCTTCTAGTTCCTTGACTGTTGATCATTCCCTCCCAGCCAGGGCCATAACCCGGAACCTGTCATTACAGGTAACCTGTGATTACAACTCCTCCATGATCTCCATCTCAAGCATGCCGGGCTTGTGACCACACTAGGTTTCCAGCTCACTCCCCGCTGTGCGCCGTCTCCATTAATCCGTTGGCCCTGTGGGATGTATAATCTCCTTGCAAGCCCTCAACAGCCTTGCTTCTCTTTCACTGCACGATACTTGCAAACCTGGTCAAAGTTAACTCAACACCTATTTCAAGCCTGCACCTGTACAGCTGATAGAATTGAAAAACACTCAATCACTGAATTTAGCACGAGGGGGCCCCGGCTGCTAGGCGGGCACCCACCCAGAATCTCACCAGGCTGATTACTCATTCTCATACATGGTCATCTCCTACCTACTCCTGCATCCTCACTCTTAGTTGCTGATACTACTTTCTATTACACTAAAAAAGAGAGAAACCATCAGAATAGAATTCCGTATAATCTTACCACCACTCACCTAACTACCTGCATCCTACCTTCTCTTTTATTAAGGATTCACTTTCTGAGCTCCTAGCAAAGACCAACCCCATCCACTTGGACACTCGATCCCATCTCCTCTCATCTATCCAAGGACACCGCTCCAGTGATTTCCCCGCTCCCCCTTTTCTGCATCATCAATTTCTCTTCCAGGTTCTTCTCATCAGCGTGCCAGATCATGTTACTCTTCTGCTCAAAATTCTCCAATGTCTTCCCATCACCTCACTCAGAGTAGGAAGAGCAAAAGTCCTTCTGTAAAGGAAAGGCAAGGACTCACACGATCTGGTGCTCCTATCCTCTGACTTCAGCTTCCCCTTGCCTGCTCTTGTCACAGGGGCCTCCCTGCTATTTCTCCAATATCTAAGCATAATCTCGCCTTAGGGTTTCTGCATGTGGCTGTTCTCTCTGCCTGGAAAGCTTGCCCCTAGATACCTACAAAGCCCCCCCCCTCATTCCCTTTAGGTCTTCAAGTGTCATCCCACTACACCCTATTTAAAACTGCACCCACTTCCTATCTTTCCCTATCCCTGTCCCATTCGTACTTTATAGCACTTACTGTCATCTAACATACTACTTTTTATTATGTGCTAAGTTTCACAAGAAAGGGACTTGTTGGTTTTGTTCTCTGCAGTACCCCTAACACCTAGAATAGCACCTGACTATAGATATGTAGTATTTCCTGAGTGAATAAACAAATCATATGTAAAACACGCACAAAAGGAAAATAACAAATGTCAACAGAAGTGATCTCTGGTTGGTGGAATTTTAGATGTTTTGTTTTCTTCTTTGCATTTTCCAAAATCTCTTAGTGAAACAGGTGTTTTTTGTTTTTGTTTTTTTTTGGGGGGAGGGAAGGGTAGGGCAGAGGGAGAGGGAGAAAGAGAAAAAGACTCGTAAGCAGGCTCCAGGCCCAGCACAGAGCCCAGCTCCATCTCACAACCCTGAGAACATGACTTGAGCTTAAACGAACAGTTGGATGCTTAACCAGCTGAGCCACCCAGGCGCCCCATAAATAGGTGTTATTCTTTTTTTTGGGGGGGGGAGATTTTATTTATTTATTAGAGAGAAAGAGAGAGATAGAGTGCACCCATGCACGCAGAAACATGGGGAGCAGCAGGCAGAGGAAGAGGGAGAAGTAGGCTCCTCACTGAGCAGGGAGCCCAACACAGAACTTGATTCCTGGACCCTGGGATCATGACCTGAGCCAATGCTCAGATGCTTAGGGCAGATGCTTAACTGACTGATGCTCAGGGCAGATGCTTAACTGACTGACCATTCAGGTGCCCCATATTCTTAAAATCAGAGAAAAAATTACTTGTTATTAAGATATAAGAATTACAGAAAATTAGAAAATAAGAATACAGAATATTATGCTGTATACTCTGTGATTCAGTAAGTCTACTCTCCGGATTTCACTCTCATTATTAAAAACAGCTGGGTGGGGCCCCTGGGCAGGCCAGTTGTTTAAGCGTCTGCCTTCAGCTCAGGTCATGATCCCAGGGTCTTGGGATTGAGAACCATATCTGGCTCCAGCCCTGCATCAGGTTCCCGGGAGCTCAGCAGGGAGACTGCTTCTCCCTCTCCCTCTGCCAGCTGCCCCACCTGCTTGTGCTTCCCTCTCTCTGTCAAATAAATCTTAAAAACAAAAACCCAAAACCAAACCAAACCAAAAACAACTGGAAAAAAGCTTCACGCATTACAACTTAATTTATAGCAGCAAAAATTTGGAAGCCACTTCAATGTCGAATATGGGCAAAAACTTATGGTCCTTAGCTGGTAGAATATTTGACAATCATTCCAAAGTGATGCTTACAATCAATATTACAGTAACGTGCTATATTAAAAAAAGAAAAAAAGGAAAGAAGAAAATAGCAAAAAAGGGGGAGAAAAAGAAATTAGAAAAAGGACGATAAAATGTAAACTATGATTATAATTAATTAAAAAAAAAAGCATTCAGGGGGAAAAAAAGAAAAGACATCAAGTGTCCTAAAAAGGGAGGTTAATAGTTGTGTTAGGATACTGAGTTTCTGCATGATTTTTTCTTTTTTCTTAAACTTTTATGTAATAACTGTGCAAAAGAAAAGTTAAAATGAATCGGCTCAAACAATTTTAAAGTTTAACACATAGAAGTTTAACACATAGAAAGTGTAGTAGCATAAATCATGGACAGTTTTATTCTGAATATTTATCAAAATTTCACTTACCTCTTCCATAACCAGTTTGGGTGACGCAACACGGATTGCAATTCCCATATCCGCCAGTTTGTCCAAGACATCCTGGAAATCTAAATTGCGACGAGATTTTGCCCGGGACAATGCACGACCCTAGATTAGGAAAGAAATGAACTTTACTTTATAAATTCTGAGCTACAATTTATTTTCAACTTCAGCAATTATTTAATCCTTTGGGATGATATGCCTCTTCCTTGACTTCTTTTAGAGTTAGAAAATAATCTTTTTCTGTTTTATCAACCTTAGTTTCTTCGTTACAAATCTTATATCCTTCTGGAAAATAACTTTCCATCTATACAAAACATTCAGTATTGAAAGATTTAGTTCTGTATTCCTAATTACAATTATCAATTCAATATAAATAAATTGATTTTAATCATAAACAGCAGGTCTGTCATCACAAAAACTTTGCGCCTCATGATTTAAAACAGTTTGTCAACTTTGGCACTACTGACATTTTGAGCCAGATAATTCTATGTCACATAGATTATTCAGCAGAATCCCTGGCCTCTGCTAGATGCCAGTACCAGAGCTCCCTACCCTTCCTGTGACATTAAAAAAAAAAAAAGATGCCTCCAGGTGTTGCTAATGAGATATGCTGGTTTTGATCACTGGGCTACAATGAGGAATTGGGAGGCAGCTGGAAATGAGAAAGGATCAGAGGAAAAGGAAGGCTCAGATATGTTTGTTAGGGTCGGTCTTATGAGAAGGTACTCTGAGTTTCAATTTTCCACTCCATCACTAGCTAAGCACTCTCATGGCTCAGAACTGGGGTTGGCAAACTGGTCTGTGGGCCAAATCTGGCCCACCACCTGTTTCTGTAAATAAAGTTTTATTGGAACACAGTAATTCCCGCAGGTTTATGTATTGTCTGTGGCTGCTTTTTCACTTCAGTGGCACACTGGAATAGCTACTATAGAGACCATACGGACCCAAATATCTACCATCTGGTGCTTTACAAAGTTTGCCAACCCCTGGCTTAGAAGAGGCAATACGGTGAAATAGGTATGCAGTCTATGGACGGGCTCTGATGTGCAAATCCCCCAAATCTTGAGTGGACCTACCTAGAAAGGAACAAATTATGCGAATGACTAGGTCCAGTGAATCGCTGACGTTTAAGCTGTGATGTGAATCTACATCAAAGTTGTATTCGTGAGGACAGTGTGGCAATTTCCCAGTCTGGATTTTGTGGGCTTGCAGAGATGGGAAATAGTCCTTCGCCCTACAATGACTCCACTAAGGCAGAGATACCAGGTGACCTTAGTTGGTTCACTAGACAGTATATATCATGAGAATAAATTCTGGTAGACAACAAGACGGATCCAAACTTCAATTTTGTTAGTGTCCAACCAGGTACATTTACCTGTTGAAACGTAAAATGACGATTAAACTGAAGAGAGCATTTCTAAGTCAGTTTCTGTTTTCCTTACCGCTCCATGACAAGTTGTTCCAAAGGTCTCAGTCATGCCCTGTTCAGTGCCGGTAAGAACGTAACTACAGGTGCCCATGGTGCCGCCAATGAGGACCGGTTGTCCAGTGAGCTGAGGAAGCACACACAAATCAAACATATTACCATATAGAAAAGCTTTAGATGAGCTTTTTATGCCTGAAATTTACACTTCCTCTTGCGCTGCAGGACCGTGGGAGAAACCTGGGCCTCTAAATACACTGCTTTCGCGACTGTTACTATGACATTACACTTTAATTCTTGGATAATTGAGAGAGAAGTGGAAAGGAGTGAAAAACGCGAGGACCAGAAAGGCAGCAGAGACAGACAACACAAGAGCAAAGCCAAATTCAAATATTTAGGGAGACGTCATTAAGAAGAACATTCCAGGACAGGGTGCCTGACCTCTCCAGGTTCCAGTTACCTTATTACAGGGAAAATGGGAGCAGGCTAAGGGCCCTTCTACCTCTACCACAGCCAGATAGCAAGAGAGAGGAAGAGACTGAGTTTAATCTTAATCTTGCCTTCCCATCATCCAGAGGCCTTGAAAAGATCACCTTTACGGAATAAAAGACGCCCCACTGAGGATGTTTTACACCTCCCACTGCAGGCAGAGATGAGGTGGAGTCACTGCTTCACAAAAGACTGGAAATCACCCTTCCCAGGAAGGACAGACCTTTCCCAACTGCTGCCTTTCTGTATAAACTCACTCATGTTCAGAACGACCTAAATCACGCCCCCATGGCTCAACACCGCAAATGGCTTAGTACATACTTGGTAGTCGACAGCAATGAGGGGATGGTGAGGAGGGAAAGCTCGGGTGGATCCCTTCCTGTGAACCAACAGGGTCCGTTCCTTTCCATCCACCACGTGCTGCTCTACTTTGGCAATGTTGTGAGAAACGTCATAGATGACATGCAGGTCCAAGTCGTCAGGGGTTGTGTTGAAGACCTTGGCAAAAGCCTAAAAGGACAAGCCTATGTTAAAAGCAGCCAGAACCAGCTCTTCTGAACTCTGACTTCAGCTGGTCTGTTCCTACGGCGAGTGAGGAATTTATGAGCTCAAGTACAGCCGTATTATTATTTTTTTTAAGATTATTTATTTGACAGATAGAGATCACAAGTAGGCAGAGAAGCAGAGAGAGAGAGAGAGAGAGAGAGAGAGAGAGAGAAGGAAGCAGGCTCCCCGCTGAGCCTGCTCAAGCCCGATGCAGGGCTTGATCCCAGGACCCTGGGATCATGACCTGAGCTGAAGGCAGAGGCTTTAACCCACTGCACCACCCAGGCGCCCCTACAGCAGTATTATTAATCTTCACATAAAATACAAAAACCATCTTTTTACACGACATTGCAAATGCCACTCCAGAAATTCCAACTCTGACTGGAAAGATGCTGGGCTACTCTTGATCCCACCCTTTATAACCTTTTTTTTTTTTTTTTAAGATTTTATTTATTTGTCAGAGAGAGAGGGAGAGTGAGCGAGCACAGGCAGAGTGGCAGGCAGAGGCAGAGGCAGAAGCAGGCTCCCTGCCGAGCAAGGAGCCCGATGTGGGACTCGATCCCAGGACGCTGGGATCATGACCTGAGCCGAAGGCAGCCGCCCAACCAACTGAGCCACCCAGGCGTCCCGATCCCACCCTTTAGAACAGCTTCTTCCTCAGCTGTCTAGTCTCTGTGAATGCACTTCTATCCTATCTGGTGCTCAAGGCAAATTCTAAAAACAATTTTGGCTTCTCTTCTTCTCCCATTCCCCATACCTGATACTCTGCTGATTTGGTTTAAGGAGACATCAAAAGCCTGGATAGTTTGCCAATATTTCCAATATTTATTACGTAGATTTTGAAAACTGGATTGTATAGGTTCTGTTTTAAACCTATCATGAGTAACAGAAGAGCAACTTCAACCATACCTGACGGGTTAAGAACGTCATGGAGGAGCGGTTGACCCAGGCATAGTTCCCAGCAGCTGCCATCCCCTTTAGGTAGTCCTGACCTTCTGGGGAAGCAATCCGAGCACAAGCCAACTGCCGGTCGTTGACTATAATCTTGTCTCTCTTCATGGCTTTTTCCATAGCTACCAGTGCATCTGGACAAGAGAGAAGCAAGCCTAAAGAGGCTGCTTTTCCCTTTATAATTCAGATTTATTGCAGAAAATTGGGCTACATTCAAACCCATTTTTTAAAAAGCAAATAAAATACAACTTTTCTTTGAAGTGTTTCTAGGTTCATCTATTTCCTTAGTCAAGACACAGTTACTGAGAATCTTCTGTCCGTGCTGTGTGACACAAAGTATGTGGGTTACAAAGCTAACACCTTCCCTGTAGGAACCTGGAAAGGGAATAAGAGGTGTACACACACAGCAACAACATGGTCTTAGTTTCTCCTTTCCTGGCATGAGAATGAATGAACACAAGTAGTAAAATATATTTTATTACTGTCATGGTTTTTAAAAAATAGTATTTTAGTGATTTAACAGAAAAGAGTTGGAGACAAGTTGCTAGAAGAGCAGGAAAATCAAATCCATGGCAAAGTGTAGAGAAGTACTCAGCAGAGAGTTCGGAATTACTAGTCAGTGCTCCATACATCTGCTAGATTAGATATTCTAATAGGTCAGGCTGGCCCAAATTATTAAATTCCCATAGGATGAAATGCACACACAAGGATGGACTATACAATACACAACTTAAGGTTTATAGTAATTTCCATGTGTCCATGTACCTTCTCACAAATGCATAAATGCTTCCACACGTCCTATCAGTCATCCAAAGTGACCCTGCTGCTATTTGCCTGCCTTCTGCTTTTGTCCATGCTGCCTTTTGGTCATGAATATCCTTTGTGCATGACTGTCCAAACTGCAAACACTATGTGCTCAACATGCCACTTCCAATGTATTTTTTCTAAAGGCTTTATATAGACTGTTTTATGGTATTTTATCAGCTATTACCTTTTCATTTTAATTCACGTAATTATCTCTTTTTTGAGACACTGTGAGGGCAGTTCCTTGCCAATTTCATCACTGAATCCACCACAACACTTAATCTTGCAGTACAGGTGCGTGAGACACATTTGCATACATCATAATTGCATAAGTAAAATAGTATATGTGAAGTATTTAATCTCCTATGACAACACCAGTTAAATAGTAAAAACCTACGCAGTATATAGTTATAGAGCTTCCTCTCTGAAATCTCTATTTGGTTCCCCATAAATGCATGTTTGAGTACTGAGTCAAAAATGAGATTGAGAATATACCTGTGGCTACTTGGTGGCCCAAGCCTCTGCTTCCACTGTGGATCATCACACACACCTGTCCCTTATGGTCGATGCCCATTTTCTTAGCCGCGTACTCATTGAAAATCTCATCCACAACCTGGATTTCTGCATAGTGGTTGCCTGCTCCCAGGGTCCCCAGCTGCAAAAGTAAGAATGTCTGATAAGATGGCTTCTATTTTGCTTTTCAAGATTTATTTATTGATTTTAGAGAGAAAGAAAGAGTGCCAATGTGCATGCACAAGTTGGGGGAGGGGTAGAGGGAGAGAGTCTTCGAGTAGATTCCTCACTGAGTGGGGAGCCTGACATGGGGCTAGATCTCATGTCCCATGAGATCACGACCTGAGTGGAAACCAAGAGTTGGACACTCAATGGACTGAGGTGCCAGATTACTATTCTGCTTTTTAAAAATTCATTTAAAAAGCAAATTGATAAAATCAACCAATAACAAAAAATAATCAGTTTTATACAATAAAGAAATTTCTGAGCCTCAGAAATGTTTCATGCATTTAAAGCAATACACAATTAAAATATGGTAGAGTAGCTCCTGAAACTCATTGTATCGTTACCTGCTTGAGATATATACAAGTATGTATTAAAAAGCTTCATAAACCCAAATTCAGACCATTAAATGGCTCATAGGGTGTTTTAAACGTGTGGACACAAGGGTCAAATTTTGGGATAAACTCGTGAGTGTGGATTTTT
>RCUC01068726.1:0-10345 GCA_003697995.1 Taxidea taxus jeffersonii
CCCCCCAACCTGAGTGCAGCCCATTAGGGCCATTAAAACATATTAAGTATTAAAATAGGTTCATTTCACTTCCCAGTTCCAATTAAAACTTCAAGAATGGTATTCCGTCATAAAACACACTCGTGGTTTTCACTTTCTCCTCTTCTACTTGAATGATTTCACACAAGGAGCAGGCATGCCTCACTTGTACGGCAAGCTAAAACAGAATTTAAAAACTAAACCTGGCTGGTCTACTGGCAATTTTCATAAGCATGTTCTTCTGGAACTTCTCGACAAAACGGTGAGAGAAGGGACCCAACTACTGCCTTCGCTACTGAAGGTCTCCCTATGAAGCCCACAGATCAGAAGCACATAAGGTTTCCAATCAGAATTCAGAGAAAAACGAGGAGACTCGGACCCTCGAGGTCACACGAAACAGCATGAGGCGACATAACGCAGCATTTAAAGGTTTCCTTGTGGACTGTCAACCTGGAACGAACGACTTGACGTCTCAGAGCCTCCGTTTGCTTACCTGTAAAGTGGGGATAAGGATCACACCTACCCCCGACCTCCCAGATTGTCCCAAGGGTCGAATACAATAATGCACACAAAGGGCCTAGGTGCCCAATAAGGGCTCAGTAAATCGTATTACTGCAACCATCGCGTCTGAAATTTTGGTGTGAGGTGCCTCAACAACACCGAGGGACCCAAGACAAGCCGGGAATTCGGTAATTTCCACCGACTCAACGCCGCTCCTGAAGCCAGTCCGCTCGCGGGCCGCGCACGGTGCTGTCGCCACGGTGTCAGGCTGCCCGCCCGCAGAGAACGCCGGTCCCCCTGCGGTCGCGGTCTCGCAGGCCCGAGGTCGCTTGCAAAACTCCGCGCGGCGGACGGGAGGCCCCGCGAGGCGACAGGGGAGGAGTGTCCGGCCCGGCCACCGTTGCCATGGCAACCGCCACAAATTTCTCAAACATCTCCCTCCTCCCACCCCGCGGGGAGGGCTCCACCCCTTCCGGCTAAACCGAAAGTCCTCACAGCGAAGGCCAAACTGAATAGCCCCAAGGTGGCCACTTTCGGCCCCTCGGCCACTTCCCCGGCCTCACGCCCCAGGAAACAGCCCCTCAGGCACCGCACTGCCCGCCGCCGACCTCCTCTTCCAGGCCCTTCCGGGAGTCGCCGCCCTTTGCCCCCGGAAGTGGGCGGGAGAGGAAGCGGCTGGTGATGCTGGAACAAACATGGCCGTCCTGGCGGCAGTCGGCCCTTCGGGCTCCCGCTGTCCTCCGCTGGTCGCCGGCGTCCGGCTGCTCCCATTGCTGGGGCTGCTGCAGCTGCTGGCTCAGCCCGGCCTGGGCCGCGTCCACCACCTGGCGCTCAAGGTGAGGCCGGCCAGGGCCGGCCAGGGCCGGCCAGGCCCGGGCGAGGGGCGGAGGCTGAGGCCTCTCTCCTGGGCTGGGGGCAACTTTGGCCCACGGTGGGGGGTCTCTGAGCGATCGCCCTCACCCCTTTTTGCTCCCTGCACGGCCTCTCTCTGAGAGGGGCCTTTTGGGAACTGTGGGAATGGCGAGGGTCCTCGGGCCGTCTGGAAGGGGCAGGAAGATTCGAGCTGAGCCTCAGAGGGGAAGGGGCTGAACTGCGGCGTTAATCCCCAAGATTGCGGAAGCCGCGCTTGCAGTCCCTGCTGGCTTCCCTAGGTTCCTAGCAGTTAGCGACCAGCTCTTCCCCCTCTCTTTGTACCTCTAACTTTTATCCCCGACTTCGCTTGTCGGCGGTGTCCACTCTTCATCCTCTTGTGCCCCTTGAAGGTATGCGAAACCTTAGCCTCAGTTTCCCCGTGCGGCTTAGGGCGCCGTCTGGACTGATGACAGCGGGAATCTCCAGGAGGAATTTCAAATCTTGCTGGAATACACGACCAAGAACTTAAAACCAGCATTAAAAATGTGTTTCTAATTAGAGAGCCTTCCCTCTTCTCCTCACTCATATCGTTGTCTGTCTAGGGAAGAGATTTATGATAGGCCTAGAATGATCCTTTGGATCTTACTTTAAAACTCACAGCTAACAGCCATCTAAGGCTAAAACGTGCCTCCAGGCGGTTCAGCAGGTTAATATATTTGAGGAGTAGAAAAGTAAGTCGTTATGACCCAAAGCCTTGTACATGTTTTTCTTAATGTACAATTTTCTAAGAAGTTGTAGGATTATAGGAGGTTCGGCTTATTAAACACATCACTTTAACCACGAAGCATTGTATTTTGTGAAGGTAGAGTTTAAAGAATATAGAATGCAGATTAAAAAGCCTGGCCAGACCCATGCACCAACTATTGGTTATCATCTTTTGTTGTTTGTAAGTAAAAATTATCCTGATTAAAATGGTTCTTAAGTGCAGGGAGATAGGTGAGTCTTGACTCCTTTTGAGAAGCTGTTGAAATCTATAGAACCTCTCCCCAGAGAAGTGCAGGTAGAAATGTAGACAAAACATTCTTGGGGAATTTGGGGACTTTTTTTTTTTTTTAAGATTATATTCATTTGACAGAGATGACAAGTAGGCAGAGAGGCAGGCAGAGAGGGAGAGAGGAGGAAGCAGGCTCACCACTGAGCAGAGAGCCCAATGTGGGGCGCGATCCCAGGACCCTGAGATCATGACCCGAGCTGAAGGCAGAGGCTTTAACCCACTGAGCCACCCAGGTGCCCCTCTGGGACTTTTTAATCCTACTGAAATTTACCCCATGGCCAGGCTTATGACTCCAACTTAAGAACTCCAGATCTTCAGAATGCTTTCATTTTATAGGTTAGGATCCTTAAATTAAGTAGAGTAACTGAATTCATATAGGTTATAAATTAGAGACAAAGCTAGTAATAGGACACACTGGGCCATGTGTCTTGGCTCCCAATCCAGTGCGCTTCTATATTTCTAGAATTAAAATGTCAGGTGGTCAGCATCATTGGGTAAATACTGACAGTGTTGGTAGAGATAAAAACATATTGACCTCTGGTAGACACACACTGAATTGGTGTAATTCTGGTAATAGCTTTCTTCCTGTTGTGCTAAATTACTTAATGTTTTTCATCCGTGTACATATTTCATAAGTATAGTGGTGGTCGTTCCATAGTAATACTGTAGTGGTTTGTTTTCTGTTTAAGTAAATATTCTGACTTCTTCCCCTGACGGGAGCCCCTCAGAACAGCAGCATTAGATTGTCTTCACACAGAGCTTGAACTCACAACCCTGAGATCAAGAGTCAGACATTTAACTGACTGAGCCATCCAGGTGCCCCAGATTCCTTTTCTTTCTCTAGGCTCCATTTTATTTTATTTTTTTTTAAGCTTTTATTTATTTATTTGACAGACAGAGATCACAAGTAGGCAGAGAGGCAGGCAGAGAGGGGGTGGGGAAACAGGCTCCCTGCTGAGCAGAGAGCCCCACTCGGGGCTCCATCCCAGGACCCCGAGACCATGACCTGAGCTGAAGGCAGAGGCCCAACCCACTGAGCCACCCAGGCGCCCCTCTAGGCTTCATTTTATAAAATACCTTATTGAGGTACAATTTACATTTCACGAGATTCACCCATTTTAAGTGTACAGTTCAGTAAATTTGTTGAGTTGTGCAATTGTCACCACAGTCCAGCCGCAGAAGGTTTTCATCCCCATCAAAAGATCCCTTGTGCTGGTTTGCAGTTCATTCCCATTCCCACCCCTGGCCCCAGGCAACCTCTAATCTCCTTTCTGACTCTATAGATTTGCCCTTTCTGGTTATTTCATATAAATGGAATCACACAATATGGGGTCTTTTGTGTCTGTAGTTTTTACTTAAACTTTTGAGGTTCATCCATGTGTACCAGGAATTAGTAATTCATTCCTTTTTCGTGGCTGAATACTATTCCATTATATGGAGAGACCACATTTTTTTCTTCTTAATTCACTGCTTCGTAACATTTGAGGTTTTTTCCCCGTTTCTTGGCCGTTGTGAATAATGCTTCTGCAAACATTCACATGTGTGTCTTTGCGTGGACATGTGTTTTCTAGTTTAATGTGTTCTTCTATCTTTTAATTGTTAATTGGACTAGAGGCTTGATCATGTTCAGGATTGATTCTTTTGGCAAGACCACTTAATAGTTCTGTGTTCTTGCACTGGGAGACGTAGTGTCTGAATGTCTGTTTTTTGTCATGTTCATGTCCAGGGCTTACACTTCTGTGTTCATTAGTCTTTAGCCTTTCCAGGCTGCTGTAACAATACCATAGATTGGGTAGCTTATAAACAACATAAACTTATTTTTTACACTTCTGGAGGCTGGGGATTCCAAGATGGGATTCTTGCTTTGTTGAGGGCCCTCTTCCTGGCTCTAGTCCAGATGCTGTCTACTTGCTGTACCTTTATGGTGGAAGGGGTGAGGGATCTCTGTGGGGTTTCTCTTACAGGAACACTAATTCCTTTCATGAAGGCTCAGCCCTCATGACATGAGTTCCTCCCAAAGACCCCTACCTCCTAATACCATTATCTTTGGGGACTAGGATTTTAACACATGGATCTGGGGGCAACACAACCATTCAGACCATAGCAGTTAGGCATTTGATCTGTAATTATGCTGTCTGATGTCAAAATATAGGGCCGTCTTGATTAAGTTATATGTCTGTTGTGTAGTAGATCTTGTTATATTTCTCAAATATGGCACAGGAGACAAAGGAAAAGTATCAAGTGCAAACAGGTGTTACTCCTTAGGCATTCATATGCTCAGGAAACATAGACTGCTTGTGTTTCATGATCCCACAGGCCATCCAGGTGTGGAGGTTTCAGGCCAGCAAAGCAAACAGATGTGGTCCTCTATATTCTGAGTATAGTATAGACTTCCTTCTTTTTTGTTGTTGTTGTTTTTTTAAAAGATTTTATTTATTTGTCAGAGAGAGAGAAAGAGAGCACAAGCATGGGGAGCAGCAGGCAGAGGAGGTACCCCTGAGCCTGGAGGTCATGCTGAGATGTGTGGATTTTACTTTGTGCGAGGAGAACCCTGCCTTGGTTTTTGGCATAACGGAACAGTTCCGTGGAGAAGGGACATTAAAGCGGAGACCTGGAGAGTGAGTAAGAATATGCCAGGGTGAAGAGGGTGGGGTGGGGTTCTACTGTGTGTGGAAGAGAAAGCACAAGAGATCGGTCTTCATATGCTACTCCGATCCTCAGTTCCCTCATCTGTAAAGTAGGAATGATGCTTGCTCTCTCACGGGGTAGTTACAAGGCTTAGGTACATTTATGTAAAACATAGCACTGAGTAGAGCACGAACCAAATAGTAGCTCATTTCATTCAGCATTTATTAAATGCCTACTATGTGGTGGGCACTAGAAATGCAAAAATGAGACAGGCACAGAAACAGGTAGTTGTGTTTTGGGTTTTGTTGTTGTTTGTTTTCTCAGTAAACTCTCTGCCCAATATGAAGGTCGAACTCACGGCCCCGAGATCGAGAGTCATGTGCTCTAACAACTGAGCCAACCAGGCGCCCCTCTTTTGCCTGTTTTCTAATTGGTTTTTTTATTGTTGAGTTTTGACTGTTCTTTATATATTCTGGATACTAAGTTTTTGTCAGATACGTGCTTTGTGCCCCCAGAAACAAGTAGTTTTGTTACAGCATGGTGTTTTTAACAGTCATGCCCTGAAACGGGCGGTGGGGGTGGAGGGGGGTGGGAGAGGCAGAATCCTGAGCGTTTTCTAAGAGTCTAAGACAGTGAAGATTTTCTGTAAGAGGTAGCATCTGAGTTGAATCTCAAGACTTGGCATGCTAGGAAGAGGAATTAGCTAAGAGAAGCATATGGAAACAAGTAGTCCAGTCAGAGTGGGCAGCCTCATGAGCATGGTGGCGAGAAATAGTCCACTGTCGTGGTGTTGGTGTGTAAGGGGTGAAGCACAGAGGAGAAGAAGTGCACAGAGGTGGGCCGCTGTGGCATGGGATGGCGTTTGAATCCTGTCTGTCGCATTCAGAGAGCCACTGATGGTGGCTGGGAGTGATTGTGTTTACATTTTCTTTTCTATATTTTATTGTTTTGAGAGAGGGTGTGTGTGAACAGAGGGCAGGGGGAGAGGGAGAGAGAGAATACCGAGCAGGCTCCGTGCCCAGTACAGAGCCCAGTGTGGGGCTCAGTCTCACGACCCCGAGATCATGACCTGAGCTGAAATCAAGAGTCAGATGTTTAACCAGCTGAGTCACCCAGGGGCCCCTGCGTTGACATTTTATTTTATTTATTTTTTTAAAAGATTTTATTTTATTTATTTGACAGACAGAGATCACAAATACAAAGACAGAGAGGCAGGTGGGGGGGGAGCAGGCTCCCTGCTGAGCAGAAAGCTCGATCCCAGGACCCTGAGATCATGACCTGAGCTGAAGGCAGAGGCTTAATCCACTGAGCCACCCAGGCACCCCTGAGTTGACATTTTAGGTAGGTTTCTGTGGACGGTTGATCAAGAGGGCAGGACTGGAAGCAAGCGATAAGCCAGTTATAGACAGGGTCTAGGTACAAGATTAGGGCCTAAAGTAGGGCATTGTGCAGAGGAGGGAGAAGAGGGTACAGACAGCTAGCTATTTTTTTTAAAGATTTATTTTAAATTTAAGATTTTATTCTTAAATTTTAAGGTTAACATTTTTAAAGATTTTATTCTTAAGTAATTTCTACCCCCAACATGAGGCTCAAACTCACAACCCCGAGATTAAGAGTCAGACGCTCTACCAACTGAGCCAGCCGAGTGCCCTGACCACTAGCTATATAGAAGGTAAATGATGGACAGATATAGCGGTGAAGGAGGGGGTGGCATCTAGGTTGCTGGCAGACATTATGAAGGGAGATGCTGCTTCCATCACCTACCAGGCTGGAGGAGGACGACTGGATAATACTGTTAATATGGCTTCATAGTTGGGAAGGGAGCAAAGCAGCAAGATATGTATCTATCCTCAGATTGCAAATGCAAACGTATGTTCCCACCCTCCTACTCACATTCATGGTGGAAGGATTAAGTTTGGGGATATAATTATCGAACTGGCATATTTTGTAGGACGTGAGGGGCAGCTCCTGTGTAATTACCCACCAGCATAGCTGAATTACTCCTTTTCCTCTTATTAAACCGATGGAATGAAGCATTGTTGTTTGGCTTAAGCACACGCTGCTCCATTTCGTTCGGGCTCGGCTAATGGGAACAGATGGGTTGATCTTCGTCTTCGTCATTTTTCATACCTTTTCCTACCCTCTTTCATGCACCCAAGTGGCATAGTCTATAGCCTTTTGAAGGTTATTTTAACACCAGGACCTGCCATTTGAGCTAGAAAGACTCCTGACCTTAGTGTTTGCTTTAAATGGTTCCTTACACAGACTTTTCAGGGTTTCATCTCTCTCTCTTTTTTTTTGAAAGATTTTATTTATTTATTTGAGAGAGCGCGTGTGTACGCACGAACGGGGAGGGGAAGAGGGACAAGCAGACTCCCCACTGAGCAGAGAGCCCGACCCAGGGCTCGATTCCAGGGTTCTGGGATCATGACCTGAGCTGAAGGCAGACGCTTAACTGACCAAGCCACCCAGGCGCCCCTGATTTCTTCTCTTTGAAGTACAACTGTGTATCAAGCATCTGGTCTCCAGCATGTGTGTATGAGCACATATCAGGCCCTTTTAAAAGTGACAACTCGGGGCGCCTGGGTGGCTCAGCGGGTTAAAGCCGCTGCCTTTGGCTCGGGTCATGATCCCAGGGTCGTGGGATCGAGCCCCGCATCGGGCTCTCTGCTCTGCGGACAGCCTGCTTCCTCCTCTCTCTGCCTGCCTCTCTGCCTGCTTGTGATCTCTGTCTGTCAAATAAATAAAATCTTTTAAAAAAAATAAAAGTAACGACTCTTTAATGGCATACGTGCTAGTTTGCTTTCTTCTGAAAATACTAGTGCAGAGGAATCAAATATTTGATAGCTAGAGTTTTTAATACAGTAGCCCTGGAAAAGTCTACTGTTTGTTTTGTCTTTTTTCCCCTTTTATTGCCCCTGTTCCTTCCACTGCTGCTGTTAGACATTTTGTTTCTTCTTTTTTCGTCCCCCTCATATGTGGTTTACTACTTTTTTAACTAGAAGAAAAACACTTGGAGCCAAAAAATACTGTCTGGACTAGCTGGTAGGTTTTCTTTTCCTTCACCTCTTTAGTTGAAGGGTAACACATATGTGGGCCGGGTAATTAAGACCTAAAATACTTCAGTGTGAATGATTAGGAAGATGGATATTTCATTGACTAGCGTCCCTCCAAAATTATTATCTACTTGGAACCTCAGAATGTGGCGTATTTGGAAATAGCCTGTTTTGCAGAAGTTAAGTAGTGAAGATTAGGTCTTACTGCATTGGGATGGGCCCTCCTTGCAAAATGACTGGCGTCCTTACAAGAAGAGATGCACCCAGAAAGGAAGAAGGCCATGTGAAAGCAGAAGCAGAGACTGGGGTGAGGCATCTGCACACATAGCAGATCCAGGGGTTACCCACAGCCACCAGAAGCTCAGAAGACGCAGGGAAGGTTTTTCCTTAGAGCCTTTAGAGACATCTGTAGCAGTGTGATGCAGCGATGACGGGAAGTGGATAGATCAGATCCCTCTCTGCACGAGTACTCGGATAATACCACTGCCACCTGATCCCACCAGCCTTACGTGGCGGATCTTGTAAAATAATGTGGTTAGCCTTGTCTGTCCAGAGTATTGTTCAGGCTGGTGTAGAAGGGGATACTGGGGCACCTGGGTGGCTCAGTCGGTTAAGCATCCAACTCTTGATTTGGGCTTAGGTCATGATCTCAGTGTTGTGAGATCAAGCCCTGTGTCGCGCTCAGTGCTGGGCAATGGAGCTTGCTTAAGATTCTCTCTTCTCCCTCTCTAAGGAAAGAAAAGGAAAGGATACGGCATGTTCTCGCAGCAGTGTGAGGTCAGACCCAATACCTGGGCCTTGGAAGCATGGAAGAGAGCTTGGTCAGGGCAGCCGACAGCTCATCCGAGGCAGCACGGAGGGAGACAGGAAGACAGCTGGGCACATGTGACACTGAGGCAGATGCTGTTGGTACATTCAGTGTTGCTTTAAATCTTTCGTCCCTCTTCAGTATGCTGCCAGAACTGGAGTATGTGAGACTGCTGTGTGCTCGGGAAGGTTGAGACCACTGGTCCAGTGACATGTTCTAGGCTCACTTGGAAACGAGGTGTCCTGCAGAATCTGTTTCAAGTGGTGGGTAACAGCTACTTGGTATGAAAGTATCCCGTGTAACCTAGGGACTTTGCTGAATGTTGGATGTTTTTATTCTCTGACTCCTCGCAGCAGCCTGTTGAGATGAACGTCTTCGTCCCTGCTTTATGAGTTAGGGAAGCGGAACTCGGGTTACTAAGTGGAAGTGACAGAATTTGAGCCCGGGATCAGGGCTCCTTCCATCCTACCACTCGTGCCAGGCGGGCAGCCCTCAGTGACTGTCACTCAGGAGAGCCCTGATGGCCGGGACTCCAGACTTCTGTGTTTTGTATTTTTTTCAGCTTTTTGTAGTTTTTGTCTCTCATGTGTAGCTGTCAGAATTTTGCTTTATTGAGGAAATTTGACCTCATTCCTTTTGTGAGTTGCTGTCTGAAGACAGTGAGCCAAGAGTTTGCATGTTAAGCTCCGTGAGGGAGCATCTCCTCTCATCCGTAGTGGGCAGGCGGCGAATGGTAGATGTTAGTATCCTTGTTTCTCTCTGTTGTAGGGAAACTGATCGTGCGTGCCTTTTGCTAAAAGACATTTTTGCGTACCTTTGAGATCTGATGTTGGTTTTCATCAGAGGTCGCAGGCGTAGATGCTTTCAGAGCTAAGTAGAAGCTGTGTGTGCCGGCGCCCGGAGACCCCAGGGAGCGTAACCTGCAGAGCGCGTGCTTCTGCAGACGGCTGCTGCTTCCCCGCTTTTGCTGCATTGGCATGTGGCCGAGATATGCTGAATCTTGTGGTTCTCTTTTTGTTCCCTCAAGAAAAGTTAGAAATTCCAACGTTTATGTGGTACTAGCTAGCAACTACTTGAAATTAAAAAACAAACTAACACGCTGGTCTAATCTGACACACTGATGGGCCGTGCCATCTGTGGCCTGCCAGGTGGTGATCTGCTTAAAATGAAGCAGCCAGGTAGGTGACCTTCGGCTGGCTCGGTGAAGTGTTGCCGTGTTTATTCTCTCAAGTTCAGTTGATGAGAACACTTAGATTGAAGTTGCTTTTCTCCACTTGCTTTCTATTTGAAAGCAATTTAATGTGAAATTGTTGGCAAAGTTAAGGCAGAAGCGTTTTTTTGTATTCTCATTTTTATTTTTTAGTTTTTAAAAAGGATTTTATTTATTTATTTGTCAGAGAGTGAGAGTGAGCAGGACAAGCAGGGGGA
>RCUC01068729.1:0-25584 GCA_003697995.1 Taxidea taxus jeffersonii
GGGGGGGTTACTCAGAGAAACTGCATTGTGATAGCTTCCAAGATCTGCAGAGGGTTTCCCTTGAGTGTTTGACTTAGCACTGCTCTGCATATACATGAGAAGATAGTAGCTGAGGTTGGTAAAAGAAGTACAAAGAAGAAAGGGAATAAGTGCAACAATATCTGGAGTCAACATGAGTTGGGAAGTCTGTGTTCCAATCAGCTAGAGTGAAAAGACCTCCATACATAAGAAAAATCAAGTCATGTCTAGAAGGATATTGCCTCCGGAGTGGGGCTCTGAATATGCCTCATAAAATATTAAAAACACACCTTAAAAAAAAAACAGACTGATTGCAAGTAATGTTAACTATGTCCCAGAACAAAGCCCAACAATATTTAAGGAAATATAAATCATAAAATTTACGATCACTAACATCTAATTAAAGAAACTTTATTCATGCAAAAAAAGCAGAAAAATAGAACTCAAAACCAGGAGGAGATAAATTAATCAATATAGACACAGAAAGGGAGATTGAAAGCATTATCAGACACTATGTAATACTCTCAGTATTAAATCCACTATCTCAGATATGCTTTCTATATTAAAAAAAAAAACAGGAAATCATGAACATGAGAAGAATAATAGAATATATAAAAGAGACTTCTACAGTGAAAAATAAAATAACTTTTTTTTTGCATGTAACTTTTTTATTGAGGCACAACAAGGCATTATAACTTGCCTGAACTTGAGGCAGTCAGTTTAGTAAGCTGAACGTTAATACAGTTAAGGATTAGGTGCAAACAATATACATTCACAGCTTGACTAGCAAGGCTACATCACAATTTATAAAGTGCCAGATTAGTGCTAATTGTCATTCAGCTTGAAATTTTTCACCTTGGGGAAGAAAACAAAAGAAGTAAGGACCTCCTCCTTCCTCTAGAAATGAAACCATCTTCCTAAACCAATCAGTCACAAGGGCAAAGACTACTTCTCCTTTAACCCCACTAATTAGAATACCATCTTTTTACTATCAATTCTGCACTGACTTTCAACTTGAAAGTGAAAACTCACTAAGATTAAAAGCAGTTAGACACTGCAGAAGAAATGATTAGTGATTTAGAAGACACGCAATAGAAACTTCATAAAATGAGACTCAGAAAAATACGACTAAAAATAGTCAACAAAAAAAAGAAAGAAATGTGAAAACTGTGAAGTTAAAAATGCCAGATGAGGGATGCCTGGGTGGCTCAGTTGGTTAAGCGGCTGCCTTCGGCTCAGGTCATGATCCCGGCGTCCTGGGATCCAGTCCCACATCGGGCTCCTTGCTCAGCAGGGAGTCTGCTTCTCCCTCTGCCTCTGCCTGCCACTCTGTCTGCCTGTGCTTGCTCCCTCTCTCTCTCTCTTACAAATAAATGAAAAAAAAAATGCCAAATGATTAAAATACACATAATTTGAATTCCAAAAGGCAAAGAGAAAGAGAGGCAGAAAAAAAAGCCTAGAAATAATGGTAGATAATTCTCAAAATTTTTTAAAGATTTATTTATTTATTTATTTATTTGACAGACAGAGATCACAAGTAGGCAGAGAGACAGACAGAGAGAGAAGTGGGTGGGGGGAAGTAGGCTCCCTGCTGAGCAGAGAGCCCGATGTGGTGCTCAATCCCAGGACCCTGGGATCATGATCTGAGCTGAAGGCAGAGGCTTTAACCCACTGAGCCACCCAGGCACCCCGATAATTTTCAAATTTTTATGAAAATTAATTCACAGATATAAGAAACTTAATGAAGTCGAAGCAAAGTAAAGATGAAGAAAGCTACACAAAAACATCCTATAATCAAATTGTAGAACATCAGCAATAAAGAAAAAATCTTAAATACAAATTTACAAAGGAACAAAAGAATGGCAGCAGAACTTACATCATAAACCACACAGGCCTCAAGACAATGGATCAACATCTTTAAAATAGGGACTGAAAACCTGTCAACTTAGATCTCTATACCCATCAAAAATGTCCTTCAGAAATGAAGGCAAGACTTCTGGCTTCCACTTTGGATGTAGAAAGCCAAAAAGAGTGTCTTCTCATCCTTACAAAAAGAAAAAGACCAATAATCTACAAAACATACTAAAGAGCTGCGGTCACAGGACAATGAACTAGCCTGAAGTCTAAGGAGAAAATTACCTCCAGAAAAAGATGGGGTGAGACTTGTTAATCTAGAAAACACACAGGGGATTATACATTATAGAAGATATATGTGTATATATATATATATGTACATGTATATATATATAGAGAGAGAGAGAGAGAGAGAGATGTCTTTCTCTATATATAGATATATCTACATATGGATATCTATCCAGCTATCTATAAGATATACATTGTACAAGGAAATAAAAATTGGGTAAATTTTTTAACAAAGTGCTAAATGCTGAGTGTAGGCTATCATGAAAGTATGGAACCCATGGGAGCCACAAACACAGGGAAAGGCTTAACTCATTAGCAGGTTCTTTCCCCACAGAATCCACCATGTACTTAAAGGATTGGGAACAGGGAAAGAAACCAGAGAAAGCCTCTTGTGTAGAGGTCTAGAAGAGGAGAACAGAAACTATTGTTTTTGGAAAAGTCACAAAGCTGCTCTGGTCCTTCTATCTTTTCTCCCATACAGAAAAGAAACAGCAACAAAATAAAACCAAAAAATGAAACAAAAAAAACCTTAAGCCACTAATAAAAGAACATATTACTAACAGGACACATGTGAATACTCATGAAAGCTAGAAGAAGGGAACAGAAAATAAAACTCTTCTACCTCTGAGGGAAAGGCAGGAAAATATCGTGAGTTCAAATCATTAGAGGACCATCACTGGAGGAGGAGCAGGATCCTGAGAAGGCCCACACCCTAATACCCAGGTACACCTGCTCAAGGGACATAATTGCCTCTCAACCAGGACTAGAGAGAATTCTCCCTTCCACCAACACCAACACCTGGCTAGCCAACAGGGTCAATGTACCAGAAAAGTCTAATGAGGAAATTCCTCATATCCACTGGTTTACCATTTTGAAGGTTCTTCCTTGGTTGAGGCAGATTCAGGAGAGGGGTGGAGGCAAAAAACAAAAACAGAAAACATTCTTTAATGAATGATAGAAGTCAAATGAAAAGTGGAAAGTAACAGAGTGCAGAGGAGGCTTACTATGAAAGAGAGAAGCTAGATGGTGCTACAGAGAACAATATGTCAGGAAGAGTGGCTTACAGGATCAACCCAGTATGTCCATTGAACAAGAAGTCATTATAAATGCTTTTTTGAATTCTCTTATTCTGCCTTTGAAAAATTACAGTGCCATTTTTTGTTTGCAAAGTTCTCAACAATATTCTCTATCCCCCAATGGAATTGGTACCTCAGAATTAACTGCCATGCATTCAAGTGATGTATTATAGTTTAAAGATCCAAACCTTGTCACTAAAAATAATTATCAAAGAAAAGAATATTTATAAATATTTGGCCTTATATATCTGTACTCTAGTATGAGAAAACTTGAAATTCAAATGTTAATCTTCAGAGTTGGTCTTCGAAAAACTATGACAAAAGCAAAATTTGTCACCACCAGTGACTCTTTCTTCACGTTCCTCATACTTACCTGTCATTTCTCACCCACTGGAATGACAAGCACCATTACATGGCCCCAGGCTACCCAGGCTCCTTTACCATAGCTCTGTACTGGCTTAGTTTTCCTGGATATAGCTCTGAATCACGGTCTTGTCTTTCCATATTTCCTCCACTCAAAGAGCCTCAGTGGTTTCATAGTCCTGAAGAGGACCTCTTTCTAACTATATTAACACAAGGAGGAAAACTGATTAAATTTATTCATATGAACATGCTAATGACCAAAAAATAGAATGTTTTGTCTATCCCCAAAGCACATATAATTTATTGGAGGTTATTCTTTTAGATAAATGGAATTATTTTTCAGTGGTAGAATGTTATACTTAGTGAAGACTCAGACTAGCAAGGTAAAGAGTTAGAAAAATGAAATTTTTCTATTTTTAGTATTTTTTAAGATACAAGTTTCTTAAAGTTTTTAAGCATTTAAGATTTTTAAGGATCTTAGAATTATGAGAACATCTCAATGAAGTAAAATTCTTGGGTAAGAAAGGCAAAAGACAAAGCAGTTTAGTAAATCTGACTCCCTGAACACAGCTAGATCTTTGATCTACAGCAATGAAACCTGATTGTGCGTGTGTGTGTGTGTGTGCTTGCTTGATTTTGTTTTAGGTTTTGTTTTTTTGTGTGTGTGTGTGCTTTCTTTAAATTAAGTAGATTGTTTCACAGAAAGCCTAGGGAAAGAAGAAAACTATGAGGAGTTTAGTTTGTAAAGCTCCAATAATGTTTTCTCTTTAAAGAACAATATATAGAGTTTTCATCTGACATATTACCATGATGAGCACTAGTTAGAAAAAATTCTCCTTTTGGCTCAAAGTTATGGAACATACTAATAATAAATATTTAACACTTGTAGAATTCTAAGAGATGCCTAAAAGGCATTTACAATGAGTCTGCTAATTTTCAGAAGTAATTACTTCACCTTGTTTACATGCAAAGTTTGTACTGCACATGAAAGAAGGATCTTTTCTCTTCATTATTTAATTGCTCACAGACTAGTATGACTGGAAGGAACACAAAGGTCTTACATCACTCAGTCCTACCCAGGAAAGGCTACTCCAGACTGAAGAAAACTTATCTAAGCCTGATAGGAGAAAAATAGGGAACAGAAGAGGGTCCTCCTTCCTCTAAGAAGGAATGGTGAGGGGGATTAGTGAATTTTTTCAGATGTTGTTTTACTGGTTCATCACAAATACAACTAGGAGGACTATTTTTTTTTAACAAACAAAGGAAACTCCCCCTCTTATGTTTTAGTTTTTTTATATGTTAAACATTTCTCATTATTTATTATTTACAAAATAATACATCATGATCTTCACTATGGGGAATCTGAAGAAACAAAGACATAGTCCTTGCCTTCAGAGGGCTACAAATCAAGGAACAACTATTTGGTGATTTAATTTAAGCTTTGGAATTTGAATATGGGTGTTTACTATAAAATCTATGATTATTCATGTCTTCTAGCCATATCTTCTCATATTATCTGCAAAAGACTCAATATCTACATGGAGTTGCTGAGTGAGAACTGGTAAGAAGGTTCTCAGATCAATATCTGAGCTTCCACCTTGAGAAAGCAGAAAAAAAGCAAATTATCCCAAAATAATCAAAATAAGGGAAAAATAAAGATAAAAGAAGAAATAAATAAAACTGATAATGGACAGTAAATAGGAAAAAATAATGTGACCAAAAACTGGTTTTTGAAAAGATCAGTGAAATTGATAAACATATAGCCAAACCTGCCAAGATAAAAAGAGAAAACACAAATTATCAATTTAAGGAGTGAATGTGGAGATTATCTCTGTAAACCTATGAACATGATAAAGACAATAAGAAAATATTACACAAAATTTCAACATAGATGAAATGCACAAATTTCCTAAAATACAAAATTACTAAAGCTCATTTAAAAAAATAATTAACCTGAATACTCCTATACCTTCTAACAAAAAATTTCAGGCCCAGATAACTTCCCTGGTAAATTCTATGAAACATTTAAAGAAAAAAACAGTCAATATTCTAAACTTTACCAAACAATAAAAGTGGTAGGAATGCTTCCCAGCTCATTTTATGAAGCCAACATTACTCTGATATTAAACCCAGACAAAGATATTATGAAAACAACAATAATAAAACTATAGACCAATATCCCTTGTGAATACTGATACAAAAATTCTCAACACAATGTTGTTGAATTGAATCTATAAAAATAGGATAACACATAATAATCAAGTGGAATTTATCTCAGGAATGCAAGGCTGGTTCACCATTCAAAAAATCAACCAGTGTAATTCATCATTCACAGGCTATTTATTTCAACAGATACATAAAAAGCATACCTTCACCATAAAAAAAATGAACTCATAATGGGTCATAGATTTAGATGTAAAATTTAGATCTAATCCAAACTACATCTAATCTGAGCTAAATCTAAAATTATAAACATTTTAGAAAAGACATAGAAGAAAACCATTGATTTAGGCAAATATTTCTTATATAAATCACCAAAATCATAATCCAAAAAAGAACAATTGACACATCTGATTTCATCGAAACTAATAACTTCAGTTCTTTGAAAGAATAGAAAGATAAGTCACAGATAAAAAGAATGTATTTACAGATCACATTATCAGATTAAAGACTGGCATCAGAATGTATAAAAAGGCTCAATCAACAAAAACAAGAAAACAATCTACCTAAAATATGACAAAAGATTTAAACAGATATATTATCAGAGATACAAATGGCAGAAATACAAATGAAAAGATGGTTAACATTATTAGTTACTAGGAAAATGCATGTTAAAATCACCGTGAGATCCTACTATGCACCTATTGGAATGATTAAAACTTTAAATATAAATAACAATAGCTGACCATACCAAGTACCTATGAGAATATAGCACTAAAACTCACTCAGTTCTATTTGGAATACAAAACGGTATGGCCACTTTGGAATACAGTGTGACACTTTCTCATAAATTTAAACATATATTTACCATATGATCAAGAAATTCCATTCATATGTGTTTTCCCAAGAGAAATGAACACTAAAGCTCATATGCAAAATCCTTTCGGCAAATATAGCAGCTTTATTCATAAACAGTAAATCTGAGAACAACTCAAATGCCCTATGGTGGTGAATAAACAAATTGTGGTACAACGATACAATTATTTATCACACAGCAATAAAAAGGAGAATACTATTAATATGAGCAACAACACGAATTGATTTCAAATGCATTATGCTAAATCCAAAAGCCACAGAATGTTAGACTCCATTTATATGATGTTCTGAAAATGGCAAAACTATAAGGACAGATACCTGGAGGCGGGAAGGGGTTGATCTCAGAGGTGCATGAGGGAAGTTTGGGGTTGATGGAACAACCTTAATTCTGATGGTAATTGAACAACATAGGCACACACGCATCAAAGCTCATAGAACTGTATAGTTGAACAAGTGAATTTTACTGTATGTAAATTATAGCTTAATGAAGCTGACTGAAAAAAAAAACAGTTAACTGTGTAGTTCATTACAAATAAGTGTATACCTATAGGCCAAATTTTTTTGTGCTTAAAATTTTTTTAATTTACCTAATAAAAAAGTGTATATACCTCTTGACTATAATTACCTGTTCTTGGAATCTTTGATAGATATATTAGCTGGCAATACATGGAGACATAAGTATAAGCATGTCTATTACAACATTGTTTGGATTACGGAAAACCACCAAATTAATTATTAAAAATAAAGGACTAACTGACTTTTAGAGGATGCATACTATATATAATGTGCGTGTATATATACACATGACTACATTTGTCACCACAGGAGGATTGATTTGAAAGGAGATGAGAGGATTACACATTTCTGTATTATTTGACTTTATAATAATCATAAATTGCTTTTGGAAATGAGTAAAAATGGAAATTTGGGGGAATGAGTAAATCTAACTTAGTAATAATAATTAAATGAGGCATCTTTTTTAATATCATACCAAATAGAGTTCATATTAATGAAGTCAACACCTTGATATTCCGTACAGTGAGCTTTAATGTACGAGACTACTCGCAGCATCATGGTCACGAGCATGGACTGTTGCACCAGAACCTTCAGTTCAAATGCTGTTCTACTACTGGGAGCTGTGTAACTTCAGGCAAATTCCTTAATCTCTCTGTGCCTCAATTTCCTCTTCTACAAAATGGGGATAATAATAACAATGTCTAACTCAGAATTTTTGTGAGGATTAAATGTGTTAGTACACATACAACTAAGTGCAACTTTTGGTATATAGTAAACACTCAATAAATGTTTGCTATTTTTAGTAGTAAAGTCTGAGATTTCAACTCGTAGAATCTGAAGTAAAGAGAGTTAAGATCATAGTTGCTTTAATTAGATTATCAGAGTCTAAGCAAGACTCTTTTGCTTTATTATTCAAGGGAAAGAAAAAAATTAAAAATCCATAAATAGAATCTCCACCACATCATTTAAAAAATAAAACTTTAACAAAACCATAGCAATGAAATTGTCTTTTCACAAAAAGGTAAAAGTATTCTTTACTCATAATCCTGTATATTAAGCCTGACACTTTTTCCCTTTTCTTCACCTCCTTATCCAAAATTGTGGCCAGGTGCAGAAAAGGATTTGAGTTAGTAGAAGGGAATTCATTGCCATCTAAACTCCATATGGTCGCAAGAGATACCAGAAAATGAAAGAAGGTTCAGTCAAAAAGACACTCGCAGTAAAACTGAATTTTTAAAGTTACATCTGTCATATTATTTGTGCCACATGAATCATTTGGTTGCAATGAGGACAAAAGGAACTCAGTGCTAGGAGTGCAGGATGTGTGTGTGTGTGTGTGTGTGTGTGTGTGTGTGTGTGAGAGAGAGAGAGAGAGAGAGAGAGAGCCTTTCTCACAGAACATATGTTATCCCACTCAGATTCTGCCAAAGGTGAAGTTGGACCATGTAATAAAATATAGTGTTACACAATCAAAATGTTGGGGTTTAGTCCTCATCTGAAGAAAAGTATTTGATGTGGACTTGGATTAGGAGGATTTGTTGACATTTTCCCACGACTACAGAAAAAAAGATGTTTTTCATCTTTTCCAAATGAGTTCCTCTTCTTTTCCCCCCTCCTCCCCTTATTCATGGCATTCAACAACAAGAAGGGAAACTTTGCAGACAATAAATGCAGTCAAACCATGAAGAAAAAAAAAATGGAATGGCTCTGTGACTCACATGGTGTGGCTAGAGCAAGGCAGATCCTAGAGAGTTGGAATCATATCATCCGGAGCATCTGCACCACTCCTCCTTGGAGAGCGCATACTAATCATCTCTCTTCATGGTCAGTAACCACATAAGGACAACACCAGACGATGCCAGTGGTTTTGGTCCTGTAGCATTTATATGCTTCCCTGCAAAGATAGTCATGCCAGATAATATTCGTCAACCTTGTCCTTGGTCTTCTCTTCTGATTGAGGCAGATGTTTATTTTCCATCTGCACTATATGTCAGTGCGACTGCAGCCTTCATCTGGCAAAGGATGCCTGTAATATTATGAGGCCATCACATAAGCTGCTGGAAAGATTACTCTGGTGAATAAAATCAGTTTATGGCTAAAAACATTTATTCTTCATTTTGATAAGCGCTTAACAAATGGAAATTTGCTTTCTTACACTTTTGCCAAGCATAGGACCATGTTTATTTCTCGCTATATGGGTCACGAAGGATTCCCAGCTGTTAGCTAGAGTCAGTTGTGCATTGCTGCACTCAACAACATCTGTTTCACAAAAACAGTATCCAGCTTTTAGCACTCAAATGGAGGTTATACCATATGCCGGCAGACCACTTAGTTTTTACCTTGGGAACTAACTTTACTCTAGTCAAGGTAACAGAGGAAAAACTGAATATTTAAATGTTACCCCGCTTCAGTCACATCTTCATGTGTGCTTGTCATTTCCAACTATATATAGTAAAGTTAGTTCCAAGCATATACCACAAGCTGTTCCTCTGTTTAATTATTAATTGGAAGAAAGTTTGTTTGCAAAACAGTTGAAACATATTTTGTGATAGACGCTGATGTTGGAAGTAGTGCCATAAGATGATTTCACAAAGAGAGCATCCTGTTAAAATGTAGATTAACATTAGCTATGGACAAAAGTAAATTAGTCTTATAGCCCCTTAGTAACACAGAACATTACAGAAAACTACAATCTACCAAATATTTTCCTACATTGCAGAATAGTCCACCCCTAGACTTTTGTCTTGGTTCCCTTATCTTAGCCTATTATACTTTTTAAAAGAAAATGGAATTGTGCTTTCAGTTTATTATGTGATAACATAAAGCTTAAAGAAACATATATTCAAATGCATATTGGCTTTCAAATCTATATCCCTGTTAGCATAGTCCTTAAATCCCTACAAAAGATACCTTATTTGTTTCCTAGAGGCCTGAAAATAGCTTATTGACGCTGATGATCATTTAATGCATTGTCTTACAAGTTTTTTAAAGGTAAAGAATATTTTAAAAATAATACTAAAGAACATTGAAATTCTGTGTCTCAGTTTTCCAATTTCTTCAGTTTCAAAAATGAAGACATTTACTCCTGTTTGTCTCTAAAACCGTTTCCAAGGGATGTTATTCTACAATAGTACGTAATGATTACTCAAAGAAGGCTATGCTTTTATCTCCATAGGCAGAAGTATTAGTTTTTAAAGATTTCCTTGATGCTGTGATAATGTTAAGAAAAGAGATTTTCCTGAATTGAAACTTTAATTATGATGTCAGAGAATCAAGAGGGCCTTATCTTGACCTCAACTGGGGAAGACCTTACATTTCCTGATTTCACTTTCAGAGAAAGTAAGATGTCTATCTGGGAACTGATTGTCCATAGACCTTCCAGAATAACCAAGTTAGAAACTATTCAGTAATGACCACACTAATTATTAGGTAATTCATATTTTCCACCTGTGAACTTGCTCATACAATTATAAAGTCATCCCTGGATTAATCACACAACTAAAAAGGAGAAAAAAGATGAATTGTTAGCATGTGCAGGTTATTCCAATCCTTAACTTTGTTATCTCCTACTTTAGAGAATTGCCTGTTTCAAAAGCTAAGTCAAGGCCAGTCCCGCAAAGAAATGTTACTTTACCCAAGTTCATTTTTGGTCCCCTCTGCAGCAAAACCTTTCTTTCCCTTTCTTAAAACCCCCTGAAGTTATCTTTTGAGTTATACCCAATGACTTCACTTATCAACAAAACTTTACTGAAATGTTTGCTAGTAAAATTAAAGACCACCACCCCTCCCTGCCAGAAATGGTTTTATTGTTACAGATAAACTTGGGAAAGGGGAATAGTGAAGATGAAAGTGGTAATGGTAAAAAATGATGAGTAAGCTGGTCTACAACTTGGCTCTGCCAACAAGTACCAAAATGACCACTGTAAACTTTTAGCTGACCCCAACTAGACAACTTTGGTAATAATGAATAGAAATTCCAACACAGTAATACCCAATGGAGCCAAGGCAGGAAGAGCAGATAAATCCTATAATGAATTCAATCCAGGCACTGGAAAACAGAAATCAAAGTCATTCTCTCCATCTCTATGAGACTAAGGAAGTCTTTGTTTTTCTTTGCAGCAGTACAAATAATGTAACGAAAAGACATGGTCATGCACTGCAGGAAATGGGGTAAGCATCCCTTATACAACCTTTTCTTAGATGTGCTAATGAGCCCTGAAGTGTCTAAAGCTACTTTTAAGAGACAGCTTCCTGTGGTGGTTGAGAATGTGGACTCCACATCACCACCAGCTGGAAAGGGCTCCAGCACTCTCTATACAACTTTACCTCAGTGCCTTGCTTTCCTGGCTTATAAACTGAGTATTGCCTCCCTCATGGGCTTGCTCTGAGGATTAAACAAGTTGCAAAGCTCTTAGAATAGTGCCCAGCATAGGGGCACCTGGGTGGCTCAGTTGGTTGGGCGATTGCCTTCAGCTCAGGTAATGATCCCGGAGTCCCGGGATCGAGTCCCGCATCGGGCTCCCAGCTCCATGGGGAGTCTGCTTCTCTCTCTGACCTTCTCCTCGCTCATACTCTCTCTCACTGTCTCTCTCTCAAATAAATAAATAAAATATTTAAAAAAAAAAAGAATAGTGCCCAGCATATACTAAGAGCTATATGAGTATGTAGAAATGTTGCTTAAGAAAGATAATAAAGGGACGCCTGGGTGGCTCAGTTGGTTGATCGGCTGCCTTCGGCTCGGGTCATGATCCCAGCGTCCTGGGATCGAGTCCCACATCGGGCTCGTTGCTCGGCAGGGAGCCTGCTTCTCCCTGTGCCTCTGCCTGCCTCTCTGTCTGCCTGTGCTCTCTCTCTCTCTCTCTCTCTAACTCATAAATAAATAAAATCTTAAAAAAAAAAAAAGAAAGATAATAAAAATAAAAGCACTGTGGAAATGCAATAAAATACCAGTTCTCAGTAATACAAATTATACAACTATTTCTTGATCATATTTGGCACTAGGGATACAACCTTTCCTTGAGGAAGATATAATGCTAAGAGATGGATATCATGAATGATTGTAGGGTATGAATAAAATCAGTCTATGAAATGCAATTATGATAAAGGGAGAAAAGAACTAAAGATCTAAAATTTGAGAATCATTACATGTACTTCTTATCTCATTGTAAATATGACAGGAAGGAACACTGCCTTTGCATTTGTTCTGAGACATTCTTAGTACTCTGCGGGCACTTGATAAAAGTTAATAATAGTGAGTGTCACCTAATTTAAACTTTCCTTGCTGATAAAAAAAAATGAATCTTATGTCATCTAACAGAACAGTCCTCACTAAACAGTACTTTATTTGGTAATTTTCCACTAATTAAAAATTGAAAAATTTTATGGAAGAAAGAGGACATTATCCCTCTCAAAGAGATTATGTTGCTTAGATATCATTATGGCAAAGATGGAGAAATCAAAGTGCAGTTTTCTGCCAACTAAAGAAATACATAGGGAATATTAATTAGGAAAAGGATATGATGTAGAGAGGGTATTGGGAGTGACATTTAGGGAACAAAGCCTGTCCATGTGAGAGATTGCAATTTAATAAGCATTACTCAAGTGCTTACACTGCAGTTGCCAAATTGGTAGGTAAATCTCTTTTTTATTTGCAGTACATTAAAGTTATCTCTTAAGGTGTCTGTCTTGCACACATGCCATAAATTCTTGGAGGGCTGAGACTATGCCATCTCATCATCTCCACATCCCTCTTCTCAATGTGCTCAAACTAGGAAGTGATCAATGAATGTGTTGAACTGAACCTGATGTATGGTTTTATTGGAATCTGAACCCATCAGGGGCCTTGAAGAAGTACATTTTGGGACATCAACAGTGAGCCAGAAGGGAAGGAGGAAGTAGGGCTATCTTATTAAAGCTGATCTGGGTGTAAAACTGAGCCTCTGCAACGAGTCTCATGAGCATGACAAAACCAAGTTTGATTGAGATCAACCAAACATATTGGTCAAAAGATTAGCAACTGTGAGTGGAGTATGGGAACAGAAGTTCCAAAGTAGGGGCACTGCTCAATATCATATCATGGTGACTGATGCTTGTTATATAGGGCAGGATGCCAACGAAGGATCAGGATTTTAAGGGGCTCTGGGGAGAAAGTGGCATGAATTAGACAGAATATCAGAGCTTTGGCCTGGCAAACTATTGTTTGAGTTCAAATCCCAGTCAAGGAAATAGAATGCTAACCAGAAAACTATAGGAAGAGTCCAAGTCTGGACAAATACCACAAGATTTGGGGATGATCAAAGGTGGTGAATTCATGGGCAACTGAGATTCACCCCAGCTTGACAAGTACCAGGCTTACAGTGGAATAATAGCCAGATAGTAATATACTATTGACACTGATTCTGACCTGATCAAGAGCTGGGTGAAATAGGTTCTACTTTCAAAACCATGAAAATCTGAGGAAGGTAATAGCTAATGCATGTAGATCACAATTCAGAGAAGTTAATGCATAAAATCATAGTGACATGTGTTCCTCTTCAAATTTAGGGCAATATGGAGGACAGTAGAACACAAGCCATGCTAGCAGAGAAAGCAACTGACAGCTTGTGGAGAAGATGGTTTATACTGCGGCTCAGCTGCTGGTTAAGAAGGGGCAGTGTAAGGGGGAGAAATGGGAGGGCCACAGTGTTGGTCTTAGGAAAAGAGGGCCATGTGGCATTCATAGCCTTATATATCAAGATCTGGATGGCAATTTCATGGTTAACATATATAAAACATAGTCTTTACTTCCCTGTGGGGTAATCTTACTCAACTTGAACTATGCATCATATAACTGACTTCCACTATGAAAAAAGCCTCTAATTCATAGTACTTTTTAGCCATGTTATAAAGATAGATGCCCTCTTCAAATGAAATAAAGTTTCATTAAAGATACAAGAAATAAACACATTGTAAAGGTTTAATAGACCTTATAGAAACAAAACCTTTCATGTTT
Organism: Taxidea taxus jeffersonii; assembly: GCA_003697995.1. NCBI lineage: Eukaryota > Metazoa > Chordata > Mammalia > Carnivora > Mustelidae > Taxidea > Taxidea taxus. The sequence continues at coordinate 14,143 of RCUC01068729.1, forward strand.
CCAAAAGTCATTATTTTAGTTCTTGATTTAAATGAATCCTCCTGCATTTCTGTTATTGACTGAATTCAAACAATTTTGTTGAGGGAATGTGGTATTCTCAGAATTTAATATGTATACCATCAAGGACATTCCCCAAAAGCCACTTAGTTATTTATTATACATTCATGTGTTGTATCAATTTATTTTTTTTCTAATTAACAATCAGCTGCAATCAAAAGAAAAGATGAGAAACAAAACACAGTCTAAGATAACAAGACTCACTTTTTGAGGCTCTTGAAAAGAACTCTGGGAAACATTAGTCTTTACTGTTAATTAGAAATAATCTTACTTCCCCTAGTAAAAAGAACTCATAAATGTTTATCATTGAATAACTGATAAAAACTAAGGGTAACTTCTTCAGAAGTTCTAATAAAGTCACTTCTTTCTCTTTTATTATCAGCCATGATTGTGCAAAGCTCTGAGCAAATTTATATTTTGTCACTGACAAACTAGGATTGGGGTGCATCATTGACTTTCTTTGCATGTTCTAGTTTTAAAAATACAGAAAAGCCTCCAAAAGTTCTTTGTGTGTGTAATTCTTCTTCCTCTCCTCTTTGTTCCCAAAGTATTCAGAAGTAGAATGACCATATAATTTATTGTAAAACTCAGGAAACTTTTCAAAAATAAGAGAGGGTGTTGGTAAGAAGTGTTCTAGGACAACTGATATGAATGGAATATAGTATTACCCTATTTACAGAATACTTTGAATTAATTCATCTTTCACTTATCATAATGGTAAAAAATGATTTATAAACTCCTTTGGCAATACTTTCATACAAGGCTTTTTCTTCTTAGTCCCCATTAAAAAATTATTTATAAAGAGAAATGTCATTAGCCACTATGTGCATTTTTACCCATGAACATAAAAGCTGCAAAAGATAATTATAACAAAATACATTCTTGAACCTTGACACAGTCACCTGTTCCCCCATTTATTTATTCAATCATGGGATAATTACTGAGAACTTACCGGACTTGGGATGTATTAGTTAGTAAGACCCAGACTTTACTGCCCTGTGAATCTATTATCTGGTGAGCAGACAGGAAATGTGGATATAAGGTTAAAGATGGTTCATGGTGCCATGGAAAGACCTAGGAAGAGCACCAAGCCCAGCCATAGATGGAGAGAGTGTTTGGGGTCAGCTTCCAGGAGAAACAAGAACTTGATGATTTCGTCTTAAACTGAAGGGAGGTCTACAGTGATGATGTGTGTAAGATGGAGGAGGAAAAGATGGGTGAAGAAGTTTTCAGACAGAGAGGAGAGCAAGCACACAGTCCCTGGAAGCAATCAAGGGAACTAAAAGTAGTTTGGTGTAGCTGGGCAATTTGCTGGGGCAGAATATAAAAGGATAGCAAATCATCTAGGGCTCAAGGAGGAGACTAATTTGGAATTCCAGTCCTGAAGGAGGCAAGAGATAGCAGTGACTTGAATTAAGGAAGTGAAAACGAAGAGATCAGACCATTAGATTTGAGGGAACCTCCAGACACCATATTGTAATCTTCGTATTAGGTAGGATCAAAGAGAACACTGGTTCCCAATATCTAGATATTTTTAACCAGGTATTTCTGCCTATGAGATCTAATGTGGTTTTGACTGCATTGGCAAGTGTGTTGAAGCATTGACAGATGATACCTAAAATTCACATACAGTTGAGAAGAAGCTGGTTCTCTTCCTCCAGACTTAAGTACCCCACTGAGGGCCTTCCATCATTCTTAATCCCCAGTTTGGGCTTGTAAAAAGGTTTCAGTTGTTTATTTTATATCTCTCTCTTTTGTATTGCATTTTGAAAGAAAATTAAATTTTGTTTAAAACAAAAGTATTGTCCTGGGATATCTAAAAATCCCTTGAAAGGTTGAAGCTCAAGGTCAGGTGAGGACCACCATGAAGTTATTTCAGGATGTGTTCTATGATTACAACTGTAGTGTGGATGTAAATATATAAAATGTAATATTAATCAGTTCCAGGAATTAATACTTCACTAGAAGGCCAGTGTCACGCACAGACTGAAACTATAAAAATCCTGTGCATTGCAAATTCTTCTCTCAATGACAGACAACTGGTGACAGAAACACAGCTCCTTACATGATAGCTCCTCCTCTCTTACTCCCTTCCTCTTCCTTTTATTTTTTCTCACATGGCATTGAGACCCTTCCTTTTCCTTTCACATACTGGCCCAGTCCTGACTTCAGTTTGTTACTCTCTCATTGCATATAGTCAAATGGCAGCTGGAGAATTTAAAAAAAAATGTTAAAATCATTAGTTACCAAAGGGTCTTTTGGTTTGGTTCTGGCAACATAGAAGGCAAAATATTTCCTAGATTTAATCCTGCTTCTTTCACCAGAAATGCATGTATGGATCTGCCTATATATTTTAGTATACAGTTCTGTTAGGGTACAATTGAAAACCAAAATTTTTATTAACCATTCACTGAGTGGGAGAACCTGTGCTAGATGCCAGTGTTTGAAGGATATTACTTCTCCTTTCTTGACTTTAGGGAAATCACAACCTGGTAGGGGAATTATTACAACATGCCATGAGATCACGCACAGGCTAGGAAAGGTGTTAGATGATATTCTGTAGAAGATTCAGAAAAAACCTTCCTTATGAACTTGAAAATACTTCTGCCAAAATTTTTAGTCTCAATTCCTGTTTCATTGCTATAGATAGAGGTATGTGTGTGCAAGCATTCCTGGTAAAAAATATGTTAGGGGTTTTCTGAAGAAAGTCAAGAAATGAAAGAATATTGTGATAAAATATTACTTGAGCTCTAAAGGGTCCCTAATTTTCCATGATGTCCTAAGGCCCATCAGCTGCTGCCTCTGTCTTGGTCAGGGAGAAGGCTCTTAGGCCCCTCTAATCTGTCATGAAATCATTTTTACAGATCACTGCCCCCATGATAATCTGATGAACCTGGAAATCCTCTCGTATGCATCTTTTATCCCCATCTTCTGGCAGAGAGTCTGACCAAAAAAGAAAATTTAACAAATAGGAGAAAGTAATGATAATAATTATCTTTGATTTTAAAAAATAAATAATATTAAATATAAATATTAACTAAATAAAAATATAATATAATATCACCTGATATTTATCATCTACCATTTATTAAGTATTTTCTTTTTTTTTAAGATTTCATTTATTTATTTGACAGACAGAGATCACAAGTAGGCAGAGAGGCAGGCAGAGAGAGAAGGGAAAGCAGGCTCCCCACTGAGCAGAGAGCCCCATGTGAGGCTCGATCCCAGGACCCTGAGATCATGACCTGAGCTGAAGGCAGAGGCTTAACCCACTGAGCTACCCAGGTGCCCCTATTAAGTGTTTTCTAATTTCCAAATTTTTTCTAAGCAAAGTGTAGCTATTTGAATCTTCACAGCAATCTTTGAGGAGGATTTTATGATTTCCCTTTTACCAATAAGGAAACAGGTCAGAGAGACTGGGTAACTTCATGGCATGAGCTCAGAAGTGATAAAAACTCACCCCCAGACATTCTGACACCAAAGCTGGTGTTCTTAACTATATTAAGGAAGAAATGAATGAATGGATTAAAATCCTTTCCAGAAGACCAAGGTTTAAGTTATATCTTTCTTTAGGTTCTTCTTAAGTACTTACCTAAACTTAGCTAGGAGATATTTCAGATTTTCTATAGTTCAGATTCATTAGAAACAACTTATGCTTTTCTACAACTAAGGAGAAAAAAGAAGGAAGAATGCCATGAAATCTCAGCTTATCTTATTCTATAGATGATGAACACCAGTAACTTCCCTATAGGTTTTTTCTTGTGTCCCTGCTTTTAAGAACAAAAACTCTGTCCTGTGATTACCAAGGCAAAAGTTCCAAACCCCTAGGATAAATAAATCTCACCATGAAGTTATTTTTAAAGATAGACCATTGATTCTTCTGAATGGACATTTTTGTCCATCCTTCCCACTTGGTATATATATATTTTTAAAAGATTTTATTTATTTATTTGACAGAGATCACAAGTAGGCAAGAGAGGCAGGCAGGGAGAGAGAGGAGGAAGCAGGCTCTCCGTGGAGCAGAGAGCCCAATGTGGGGCTCGATCCCAGGACCCTGGGATCATGACCCGAGCCGAAAGCAGAGGCTTTAACCCACTGAGCCACCCAGGCGCCCCTCCACTTGGTATTTTTATTATGATTTGTTGCTGCCCTACTTTCTCCATTTTTACAGTTCCCTATTACTTTCACTTAAGTTCTCCCTAACCTAAAGCTCTCTATAAAGAGGGTAGGAAAGATATTAAAAATAAGAGGATTTTCCAGGTGGGTTCTCCCAAGCTCTCGACTCTCTCGTTACAGTAAAGATTTTACAGGTACATCTGCGTGGTTCTTAAAAAAATGAAAAGGTATATAAATGGGAAAGACAGGAAATAGTCCAAGATATGTCACCAGTTTTCATCACCATAGTCCAGATGTGCAGTGGCATTAGAGAATGATACAAAGACCCATGGTGAGATTGATTATGAATGCACTTAGAGCAGAACATCCCAACTCCCTTTATAAAACCATCAAAAGCACCTGTCCTTCCAAAACTCAAGATGCCACTATCTATAATTGTGTCAGGCTAAAAGTATTCATCCCATATTTATAATGTTGTATTATGGTTTTCTGGGATTCAATTAGTTAACAAGTTAAGGAGAGGACACAACTCATTATTGCTCTCCAAATAAACAAACTCTAGCTGAAATAAGACAAGGGGGCAAGGGGGAAAAGTCCATTTCATTTCATGTTGTAAAATTGCTCTAGGAGTTATATTTTTATTAGAATTCTCTAATTTTTATATTTGCTAATTAGATAAATGCTGTTCAATACTTACCAATCTGTAGTATAAACATTTGTATAGAATTGTTAAATAAATGATCTCTGAGTGACTTCTGCTTACAGAATAACATTTCACATTATTTTTGGACTAAGAAAAATTAACCATGTAAACTCAACTCAGGATTTAAAAATATATATATTTATTTGAGAAAGAGAGTACAAGTGCAAGCAGGGGGAGAGGCAGACAGAGAGGGATAGAGGGAATCTTAAGCCGTCTCCTCTCTGACCATGTAGCCTGACACAGGTCTTGATCTCAAGAACCCGAGATCATGACCTGAGCGGAAATCAAGAGTCTGCCACTCTGCTGACTGAGCTCTCCAGGCAACCATCAACTCAGGATGTCTTTTAATCATCTCTCACTTGTCTTGATCTACTTGCTATGAAATAGGAAGAACGGTGGTGGTGGGGGGGGGGATGCCTAAATATTTAAAATTAAAAATTTCCTTATAAATTAGAAAACTGGTATTTGAAATTATACCCATACTGGATTAACCCAAGATACAATTCCAAGGCAAATAATGTGTCTGGGAGAAGTCATCCTGGTTCCTGAGTTAGTGTCACTCTTTTACCTACGGAAAATTCACATACAGTTGAGAAGAAGCTGGTTCTCTTCCTCACCTACGGAAAGATAATAAATCAATATTCTTAAAAAAAAAAATAGGACCGGGGGTGCCTGGGTGGCTCAGTGGGTTAAAGCCTCTGCCTTTGGCTCAGGTCATGATCCCAGGGTCCTGGGATCGAGCCCCACATCGGGCTCTCTGCTCAGTGGGGAGCCTGCTTCCTCCTCTCTCTCTCTCTGCCTGCCTCTCTGCCCACTTGTGGTCTCTGTCTGTCAAATAAATAAATAAAAATCTTAAAAAAAAATAGGACCGTTTTCCTCTCATGGGAATGAACTGAACCATATAAAGGAAATTTTGTGTTATGTTTGTATCATTAAAAGAAATGCTTACCTAATTAAAGAAATCCTTCCCCAGAAAACCTACATATTTCTAAGAGTGGAAACAAAACTCACCACATATTCATCCGTCCAGAGATGGATACTGAACATGATGTATGCACCAGGAACCCTTCCAGGTATGAGAGATAGAGCAACAGCAAACAGGTGAGCCCCAGTGGGACTGAGATACACATTAGGAAAGATGCCTGATAAACATGTCATCAAATAAGCAGGCAATTTTAGTAGGTGAAAGTTCTACTTGGAAAATAACACAAGGTACTGGGATAGAGGAGTGTTTAGAGGAGGCTAAACTGAATTGAGAAATAGGGGAAGACCACTCTAAGAAATAGGATTTGAGCTGGACCTACAAGGTAAGGATCCAGCTGTGCAAAGATCTGGAGGAAGAGCACCCTAGGCAGAACACAGAGCAGGTAACCAGGTTGAGAGGTTAGAGTGGGCAGCAAGTTAGAGGAAAATCAGAGGGAAATGAGTGTGCAAAGGCAAGAAATGATGCAATGAGATCAGGGAGGGAAGCAAGTGATTCATAATGAACACCTAAATTTAAGAGGATATAAAATGTGTGTACTAGGATAAAATTACAAAGAGTGTGTACATGTGTGAGAAGGGGGGTCGAGAGAGGGAGAGAGAAAACACATGGTATCTTCCATTTCTCCTCCAGATTTATTTTTTACCTCACTCCATAGGTAATGCTTATTGTTCCGGGATTTTGGCATTATGAGTAAATCATTCTTTCTCACTTTCAGAAGTGTCCTTATTTTCTCAATAAATTTTAAAGTCACTCTTTATCTCTGCTTCCATCCAGGAGGCCCTGCCTTATGGACAGTGATAGCCTGGCTTCTAGCCAGGTTGGTCCAGGAGGAGCACTGGTAGCTGGTTGACAGTAGTGGGAGGCCCAGGAGGTGCAAGAGTTTATTTTCCAAGGTTCATCCCTGCAAAGCCATTCTGAGCCTGTTGTATCTGTCCACCAAAAGACCAAGCAGCCATCTTCACACAGTTTCTCCATTTCCATGTCCCAGGAACCTCTTGCTCCCATTACCACCTTAGGCTTTTAGGTACCAACAGGTTCCTGCTGTCTATACTGTCGTTTCTATTTTCCCTACATCCAACCCATATCTTTGTAAATATCTCTATATGAAACTTTCCTCGGATTGTGCCAATGTGGGTTCACTGTCTGTGTTCTGCTGACAACTGGCTGATTGCTAGGTCGACCCAGCAACAGAGAGAGGCATAAAGACAGAGAAAAAGGGAAGAGGGGTAACCAAAACGTTCTCTGTGGTTATTCTGGTAGGGCAAAAATATAGGTGGTACTTGTAAAGTGGCCTCTATTTGTGTTTTTGTCTTGAAAGTTTTCTAGTTTTTCTCTATTTAGCATGTATTTAGTGTTCAGAGAAAAGGTACAAAATAAGGTGCAAATTTGTTGAAAAACTAATAAATTATTGAAATACCCTTTTTTACCTCTAGAATCAGAGTTCATGTTCAAACATGATTCATGTTCAAACTCAAATGTGATGCTTGAGTATATGTTCATTTAAAGAACATTATTATTTTACTTTCCATTTATTGAACCATCACCATGACATTCTCTCTATGTACATTATTTAATTTAATCTTTACAATAACCAAAAGGTAGATGTTATTAACTCGGTTATAGAAAATGAAAGCTCAGAGAAATTCTGTCACCTGGTAAGAATTCTGTCACCAAGGTAAGAAGGGGCAAAGCCAAGATTTAAACCCACACTCTCAGCCACTATACTATACTTTCTTCATAAATAATACAGACATGAACATAGACAAGTTAATTAAAGCATGGCACAAAATACCTTTGAGAGCAGAATGTTAGAAAAAAATGTTCTTTTGTTCTAAGAAAAAAATTAATTGGCCTTTTGATTATGCAAAGCAAGAAAAATTCTGTTCTCCTGTCTTTAGAGAATGGGCCTTGGATAGCAGAGTTATGCTCAAGAGTACTCCTATTATCAGTGACCCCCGGAGTTTAGAGACATGGTGACATCTAGAATTAAAGAGAAAAGTTGCCAGCAGGCTACCCCTGGTAGAGAGGCCAGGCTTCTGAATTCTGAGAGTCCCATCTACTAAGTAATGCTTGCATGTTTTCTACGTTGTAATACCCATTTGTTATTCCCCAGTCTTCTGTATATCTAGTTAAGTACTATGGTTCGTTCTCATCTAGTCTGAGATGAATTGACTGTATTCCATTTCCTCACTTGGGCTAAAGTGGCGAAGGAGAGCAGGAGAAGGCCAGCAATGATATGGAGTAGTGGCCCAGAGTGACTACTGGCTGGGGGGCAGGTGATCTTCAGAACATACCTTTGGAACATTTATACATTCCCTGGAGATTCCAGGGAATCATGGCACAGGGGGTGATAATCCTGGTGAAAAACTGGATTTCCTGTAGTTAAGCAAGATGGTGGTTACTTGCCACATTGACTATAAAACAGGAAATGTGACCTCAGTTTGTGGTTAGTTTTTGTGAGTATATAAATACAAAATATATGTTTTTAATCTTGACCAATCTCATAAATTAAAAATTATTCATCAATTTAATTTCTTTGATAATTGAGGATGGTAATGAGGCAGAACCTTTATTCAGATGTTTATGGGCAATATGCATTCATTTTAATGTGTTCCACTACTTTTATGGTTTTAGTTTTTAAATCTGAATATTAATATGTCTGAAACTTATTTCCAAATTTTACCCATTTGTTTAAATTCCATTATTGATTCTAAGCTTTCCAAAATGAATTGAGGTATTCCTTTGTGGAACTTTAAAGTATTATACACTTGACCCTTGAACAACATAGGTTTAAACTGTGAGAGTCCATTTATACATGGATTTTTTTTTAATAAATACATTACACTACTGTAAATGTATTTTCTCCTCCTTAGGATTTTCTTAATAATATTTTCTCTTGTCTAGCTTACTTCATTGTAAGACTACAGTATGCAATACATATAACATACAAAATATATGTTAGTTGACTTTACATTATCAGTAAGATTTCTGGTCAATACTAGGCTCTTAGTAGTTAAGTTTTGGGGAAGTCAAAAGCTATACATGGATTTTTCACAGCATAGGGATTAGCACCCCTAACTCCCACATTGTTCAAGACTCGACTGTACAAATATGTATCTGTTTTTCTTTTAACTTGCCTCAAATTTATGAGAAAATTTATCTTGCAAGATTCATTTTCAAAAGCTTTCTGAGATCAAATAAACCTGAAAATGATTGTGTATAATAACTTCTTAGATACTCACAATGTATATCAGTAAATTAAACATCATGAACGTCCTGCTTAATACCTTTATATAGCTTACAGGCCTGGAGTTCCTTGAGACACACCTATAGATACTGCTCTAGTCTTTCTTTTGATTTGTCTCAGTATTGCAATAACAACAAGAAAAAAATAAATGGAATTATCATTACTTCATAGTAAATACTACTATGTTTTAGGGCAAGTACCCCTAATTTTCATCTTATTTTCAAAATTGCTTTGGCAATTTCAAGCATGGTTTTACTTACCAAAAAAGTGAGAATAATTGTGTTAACATTCTAAAATCTCCCCCATTAGTATCCTCATTATGTTCACATGAATGCATGATTAATCGGAGATAAAATTTGCATATTGAAAACAGTAATCCTCTAATTCGGAAACTTTGTATTTCACTCAACTTATTTAACTCCATATTTACCATCTACAGTAATAGATTCCAAGTTTTCCTCACATAATTCCTACACACTTTTGTTAACTTATTCCTAAATATTTTACATTTTGATTGTTATTAGGAATCAAACTGTACCCATTATTTTTAGGTGATTAGTAATATATAGTAACTTCAATATTTTTATGTTACTTCATAATCTGCCTTGTTATCCAACATCCATGTTAGTTCTAATAGTTTTTATAGTTGATTCCGTTCTGTTTAACAAAAAGAAAAATAACAAAGATACTTGTCAGCTAATTACCAGTATCTATATGCATTATACATCTTTTTTCTTGCCTTATTATATTGGATAGAATTTCTGGAGAAAAATTTACCAATAGTGATGATAGTCATATATTTGCCTTACTCCTAATTTATAACAAATGACTCTAATGATTATCTACAGCAGAGGACAACAGACTAAGATAATGATGTGGGGCTAATTTGTCAAGGGGTATTGTCCTTTCCCTCAGACTACATCTGATTGAATTTGCTTTACAAAGCAACATGACTTTTGATAAGCAAGAGGGAACTCAATATGACATGACTGGGAAAAAACTGGATAAATCAAATTTGCTAATTCCTTCATATACTCCCAGATAGTCTCATTGCAATTACCAAGCACATATATATTCAAATTTGGGCATTAAATATAAACAAAAACACCAGAGTTGTTTCTAGTCTTACAAATAGCGCTGCAATAGCTAAAAGTGTATGTATGTCTTCTCATGTGGGCCACATGTGTATGAGAATATATTGGCAGGATATTAACTTATCCCTGTCCTAATCCAGGTCTTTGTCTTTATTTATAATCACATGGGGTCAGTGTCAATACAGAGTACCACTTCCACTATCTTATCCCCAAAATCCTTGTTAAATTTGGTCTGCACACAAATTTCAGACTGTTTTATTTGAAATACAAACCCAACTGATTGAATATGCTGATGAAACTCTTAAATACTCATCTCTCTATGGGTTACCTTAAGCTCCTGAGTTGGCATACAAGGCTCTAATGGTGTGATCCTGTATCTAGCTCTAGCTCTCAGTTTCATGCTCTGCCTTCCACCTGTACATGCTCTGACTCACATCTGTACTCGCAGTTCCCTGCACACACTCATAGGCCATGTGCAGCATGCCTTTTCCCCATCAGATTCAACAGAGGTGGTACCTCCTTCAAGTAGCCTCTCCCATCTTCTTGTCCTCTTCTGCACTGGTCAAGTCAGGTTAACTTTATCTGTGGTCCAGAAAGACTTGTGCCTATTTCTATTACAGCATTTAGGTTATTTTTATAAGCAGGTGCTATAATGTCTATGAACATGAAGTCAGTGGCTGTGCTTTATTTTGTATTTGTATTCTCTGTCCCTAGCACGGTGCTTGGTATACAGAGAGTGCTCATAAGAGTTTCTTTTAAACTAAAGAAAGGAACAAAAACAATGATATTTTAAAAATAAATTATTCAAATTTATTGTTTCTTTTTAAGAGTTCTGTTGCCATTTATGCACCAGGAACCACATCTCATTCATGGACCAGGAATCGTATCTGAAGTCTTAAGATTGTATTGTTTTACAACACATATTCCTGATGTTTCTCCCTCTAAATCATATCTTAAAATGTTCCCCTATTGATTAAATTCTTTGGGGAAATATTATATATGTGGATAAGTTGCAATCAAATTGCTTTTCATAACACAAAACTTTTTAAATCCATTTTTAAAAGGAGAATTAATCTTTTTAATTTAATATTCATAATAATTCATATTAAATAGTGATATTTAATCATTTAACTTAGTCACAGCATGTTAAAAAGAGTTACACCTAATTTGGGCACGAATGTTTAACAGATTCTAGGAAAGTAGGAGTCTATATACTGAAAATTTATTAAACATTTATTAT
>RCUC01068730.1:0-29101 GCA_003697995.1 Taxidea taxus jeffersonii
CCCCCCCCAAAATACTTACACCTATTATTCTTTTTAGGGCTCCTCTTGTGAGTTGTAGCTAACCTCCAAACCTGACATTAACTGGCCAGGTTTTTGTGAATTTTAGAGCTCAGTGATGAAGGGGAGGAACAATGCATTTACTACGTATCTACTTTGAGGCAGATTGTAGTATGATCTCATTGTCACAATCCCTCTCCAAGAAAGGTCTAAGCAATCCTTCAGCTTTTGTAGATTCAAATTCCATATAGCCCATTATTTCATATACCAACTCCCTTAGCTGCCTTTTATGCATCCAGTTTTATGTGTTATCTGATGAACAAATATTTGTAGCTCTCATGTGAGGCCAGGCAACCAGCCAAAGCTCCCTGAGCAGAGGCCAGGCAGGTATGAGTCTGGAGGTTGTCTCCTTTCCTTTGAGTTCCACTCTAGTTCATACTCAGCCTCCACTGGCTAAGAATCTTCTAGACTAGGAGGCAGCTCCAGGTACCCCCTAGACACCAGACACTCTGAGGAAAAAAAGGATCCAAGAGAAAAGGGCAGGTTCCAAAAAAGATTCCGATGAGCAGAATGGCGAATAATCAAGTCCAAGAGAATGTGCCAATAGGCTGGACTATTTTGAGCTTATTGCATTTACAGGAAAGGCTCCACACCAATTATATTGGTCCACATGTGTCCTGGGATTTGACCAACATTCTCTCCCTTCATTCCCCACTTCTAGGATGAGCAGGTGGGGGAGGCAGTTACCTTTGAAACATGCTACCATGACAACATGGCTTATAAAGCTTTTATGACCCCTGCCCCCCTCCGTTTACTTCCTGAGCAGTTTCATCACTTTGCTCTTGAACTCTGCTTTGCTATGATGCTGTACTAAAAGGTCTCATGAACTGATCATGTTCTTGTCTTTCTAAGCCTGTGACCCTGTTGTTCTTCTTTCTAGAAAGTTCTTCCCCTTCCCACTCTGCTTGCCCTGCCCTTTGCCAGGCTGACTGCTACCTGTGTTTTCCCTTACAGCTTAGACATTGTTTCCTCCAGCAAGTCTTCTGTCCCCACGCCCTCTGTCTCTAGCCTCCTTAGAGGGTCTTGTCATCTGTTGAAACTCTTTCCTTTTGTCTCTGAATCTAGACTTTGTGCTCTTTGAGGATGGCTACTTTATCTACAGCACCTGGCATGTTTGCACGCAGAAGGCGCTTAATATTTGAATGTGTAGGTGCATGAATGAATTTCTGGTCCTCGTGCATACTCTCAGTAGGTGATTTAGCATGTGACATTATGAGTCAGTAGAGAAAGTTATCTGGAGACTGGCATGAACACATTCTAACATCTTTTTGGGGTTCATAACATGAGAAAGAGTTCAATTTTCCCAAGGTGACAGGCAAAATATCCTAGAACTGTAGGATTTAGGGTGAAAGAAGCTTTCGTTTTTGGGTAAAGCCCTACAAAGAGTCACCAGATGGGATCTTGACTGTTAAACACAAGAAGGCCTCTTTTGGCATGATTGGTTAAAAGTCTTGTTTTCTACTTTCTACTCTTATCTTGAGCCCCAGGTTTGTGGTCACTTACCATGTGAAGCTGGTATGTTACATAGCTCATGGACACAAAGCCATGTTGGCTAATGGCCATGGGAGTGGGGCTGCCAGGGACCTAGCCTGGCCTCTGAGTGAAAGGGCAAGATTCTAGTTCACAGGCTTGTGACCACTCCTGAAGCTCTGAGAATTGAGGCCTACTCTTCTGTTGGGCTCACATCCAAGTGAGAAGAATGATGAGCTCTCTGGCCACATTTACTCTCATGTGGGAGCACAGGTTCAGGCATGGGGATGACCAGGAGAGGCTTGGATGTGACCTTTTCAGTAAGCCCAAAAGCAAGTTGTTTTTTACATTTTATTTTAAATAAACTGCAAATCTAGTCAGAGAAACATTCACTTCCCCATTACATTTTTATATTTGTTTCATTCTAAACTACACTGAATAAATTTGTGACCAGAAAACTAGCCCTGGCCATTGCCCTAAGTCTCAGTAAAAGCAATCATTATTAATGCCTTCTATTTTTTTAACATGTAGGTATTTTAGCATAACTATAATTAGAGTAAAATTTCTTATCTTCCTTTTTACTCTTAATGTTATCAACATTAAAATAGTATAATTTAAAAGGCATACTTTTGAAAATAGCTCATTTTGCATTATAAATTTTGTACAGACTTACTAAATTGGCAAAAACAAGTTTTGAAAGTGTACTATACTGCAAACACAACTAATGTGTCTACATTTTGCAAGGTTTTCAATCAGGTGCTTCTTGGGCTCAGAGTTTTAGAAATATAGCTATAATTAAGCCCTAGATGCAGTGCTGCATCCTTTTAATTTAAAAATGTTGCCATAATACGATAATTATCAGTTGGTTTCAAAGACCTAATTATTAGTGGCTATATAGTATTCTCCTGACAAAATGATGGGCATTAAGTTGCTGACAGTCTGTTACTTTTATAACTGTACTTTCTCAGAATGGATTCTATAAGGTTTTCACATTATCATTTGGATTTATTGGATCCCCCAATTTTGAGGCATCAGTTTTTCTTCAGGAGATGGGATGGCTACCCTCTGAAGTACCCAGAAATTTTATTTTTCTTTATTTTTACAAAGCTTTATTGAACATCGGTTGGGTTGCATGAACCCAGGGGGTGTTAGGGCCTTCTTAAATCTGAGGGAAAGTTTGCACTGAAGTGCTAGGGGCCTTGGGACTGGCCTTGCCAGGTCTTGCACAATCTGTGCTCAGTGGAGACAGCTGCCTTTCTGCAATGTATAGAACCAGGTTCACAGCTCCACTGCCAACCAACGACAATGATGGTGACTCTTGGTATTCATCCAGCAGCACGGCAACTTAATATTTCCAAGTTTGCCACCTTGAGGTTGATACAGCTGAGATATATTTCAAAATATTAAAAAAAAAAAACTTTTTGGAACGAAGTGGGACATGAATAACAAAACGAATGGTGACTGCCATGGACACATCCATTTTGCTGAATCTGTGAGGAGGCCCAGCCTACAGCATGCCTACCCATTTGCTCATTGACGCTTGTAGTTTTAATCATCGCCTCCCCCGTGCTTCTCAATCTCCTCCCTCTTCCATTCCAAATCAACCTGTTTCTCTCGAAAGCCTGGTAGCCTCTTGTGTCACTGGGAAAGACCAGGAGCTCAAACAAATTGCTGCTGCTTATGGAACTGCAACCTGGGAAGGAAGACGTGGTTTGATGGGGGACAGTCTTTACTGTCAGTTACAGCTGGCAAATGGAGAAGAGACTTCCAACTCCATAAAAGAATTTCTACTGTACATTTCCTTCTAGGTTTCATAACCCATAGATTGTAACTAAAAATCAGTGTTTCTTGTTTTTCCTCATTCTGTCATAGTTAATCTTTTGTTTTCCACTCAGGTCTGTAGACCAACGATATTCAAAATGTGGACCCTGGGGCGCCTGGGTGGCTCAGTGGGTTAAAGCCTCTGCCTTCAGCTCAGGTCATGATCTCAGGGTCCTGGGATCGAGTCCCGCATCGGGCTGTCTGCTCAGCAGGGAACCTGTTTCTCCCTCTCTCTCTTCCTGCCTCTTTGCCTACTTGTGATCTGTCTGTCAAATAAATAAATAAAAATCTTTTTAAAAAAATGTGATCCCTGGACTAGCAACATCAGTATCACCTGGAAATGTGTTAGAAATGCAAACTGGGGAACGCCTGGGTGGCTCAGTTGGTTAAGCGGCTGCCTTCGGCTCAGGTCATGATCCCAGCGTCCTGGGATGGAGTCCCACATCGGGCTCCTTGCTCAGCAGTGAGCCTGCTTCTCCCTCTACCTCTGCCTGCCACTCTGTCTGCCTGTGCTCGCTCCTGCACTCTCTCTCTCTGACAAATAAATAAATAAAATCTTTAAAAAAAAAAGATGCAAACTGGGGGTCTTACCCACCTATTGAATCGGAAGCTCTAGGGGCGGGGCTGATCCATCCGTGGTTAGAACAGCCAGCTGTGTGATCCTTATGTAGCAATTTTGAAAACCGCTGCTGTAGGCTATTGGACATCCTTTAAACCCTGCTACCCAAAGTGTAGTCCCTGGGTGATCAGCTGGGGGAGCTGTTAGGAATGCAGAAGCTTAGGCCATCTCTAGACCTGAATCAGAACCTGCATTTTGAGAGTAATGTGAATTACCTGAGTCCTGTTAAAATGCAGAAACTGATTACATTTGGAGTGAGGTCTCAGAGTGCATTTCTAACAAATTCTTGGGTGATACAGAAGCTGCTGCTTTATGGACCACGTATTGAATAACAAGGCTCCATTGGTCATTTTAAAATACTTCTTAAAAACATGAGCTTTAGGGACATCTAGGTGGCTCAGTGGGTTAAGCCTCTACCTTGGGCTCAGGCCATGATCTCAGGGTCCTGGGATCGAGCCCCGCATCGGGCTCCCTGCTCAGTGGGGGGCCTGCTTCTCCCCCCCTCCTTCTGTTGCTCCCCTTGCTTGTGCTCGCTCTCTGACAAACTCTTTTAAAAAATGAGCTTTTAAAAAAAAGTGAGCTTTAAAAATACCAGGTCTTTACACAAATATCTTATAAGTTATGCACTAATAGATGAGGAAAAAATGAGGCTAAAAGAGGTAAACACCTTGCTGAAGATGGCACAGCTCATTCCTGCAAAAGCCAGGAAAACAGGCATGTGGCTCTTCACCTATCTCCTAGTATATGGTTTTGAGTATTAAAAAAATCTAAAACACATTAAAAATAATAATGAAGCAAGCCAAAATCCAATCTCTTAACATACTTAGCATCTGTATTTCTAGCTGATTTTTTGGACTGTATTAATCTTCATATTGACCATATGTTTAAATTATAGCAATAGAAGATGTCATCGATGTCTACAGATAGGGCTGTAACAAATCACACATTTCCTGTACTATTTGTACCAGACACTGAGATGTTCTAGCTCTATTTTTTGAGCCTTGCTAATGTTTTATTTTACAATTACCACTTCTTAAATACGTGAATTTAAAACCATTAGCTGTCTTATGAAGTGTAACTTCATCTTGAATGTGGAAATTTCCAGAAGATTACATTTCCAGCCTTGCCTGTTGATGACAATTCCTGCTGTTCTCTCCCTTGAGGGGTAACAGACACACCTGAAACTGTTAATGTATCTGGCATCTTTGGATCAGAATCAGCTGCAGAATTTGAGGCCTGGAAGGAAAGCTTACTATTTTTTAAAGCGGATGAAGGGAATTTCTAAATTTTCTAAAAGGAAAAGGAATGTGGTTTGAGCTCCTCCTTGCTGTCTCATTTTGGAGAGAGCTTAATATGCATGTATTTTAAAACTCTTCTTTGCTGTGAACTGGTTTTGTGTGGAGCTAGAGTAATGCATTCCAGACCTTTTGGGAGAGGAGTTCAAGGCACAGGCAGTCTTCAAAGACCCGCGCCATTGCTGCTTTCTGTCCAGCTCTCTCAGTGGACACTCATTTTCTGAAAGGAATAGGTTTCATTTTGTACCTGTTACTGATGTGTCAGCTGCACGCAGAGTCTGAAGCTATTACCAAGGGAGGGAGGAAAAGAAAAAAAAAAAACCCATTGCACTTTAAAATTACATTTCATGTTAAACGATCTCATTACTTCAAAAGTAGGATGAAATACAATATCATTTTAGCATATGTCTTGGCAGCCTCTTCCTTTTCAATAGGATGTATTGGTGCTTGGGAGATGATGGATAAGGGGAGAGGAAGAGAGATCCAGCTTGCTCCACGCCATCAAGATCTCAGTCAATATTCAGTGATAAACATAAATAGATCACCTCGCCACCCCTGAGGCAGGTTGGTGCATTTATCCAGATTGATAGGCGAGAGGTTTCACAATACAGGCAATTTGAAGATCAAGCTGAGGAGATGCATAAGAGGATTCTGTCTGGCAAACTCAGCATCAATAACCTGCTGCTTGTCTGGTAGAAAGACTGATCTATTCCCTCCTTGAAGCTTATTGCCCAGCAGAGGCAAACCCATCCTTGATTGGACGTTGCACTCTAACACACCATATGGCTGTGTAAATTTCTGTGGTCTCTACTTCAAAAATTGGGTCCGTGGACTTGGGGCTACAGATCCAGAGGTTGGTCCTATAAAAGGGAATGTATCTTTCCTGAGAATTGATAATGACCTCTCCCCTAGCTTTATACCACCTAATTATCACTCAATTAAACGTAAAGTGTGCTGAGCAAGACAGGAATTTATGACCTGCCTTTGTACTTTAATTTGGGCACTTGGCTGGTTATTCACACTCTTTGTAACCAAATAAGGAAACCATGCTCTAGAGACCTGTTTCAGAGAGGCTGGAAAACTGCCCAGTTGTTTTACCCTACCCCCCACCCCCATTCTGTTGTTTAACTCCAACTGGATTAGGAGTCACTAAGGCAGAGATGGAATATGTATCTTTTTGTTTTTTCGCACCCCCACCTCATAGACATACCTCCAGTGCCTTGCCCATGGCAAGTGGTCAAGAGTCATTTGAATCTTCACAGAGAGCCCTGGTCATGTCACTATTGGCTCAACAACCCTCAGTGGCTTCTCATTCTAAAGAATAAAGATATATGCCATCCTAACTTCCAGGTGTGATCTCAATCCATTTTTTTTTTTTTTACTTTCCTTTTTCTCTGATGACTGACTCAACCCCCAAAAGTCAAAGCCCTGTAGTGTCCTCTCATGATATTTCCCTCTGCAGAGAATGTTCAAGGTCTCATCTATCAAAATTCTACCTGCTTTTCAAAGCCCTGTTTTTTTTTTTTCTAGGTAGTTTACTTTATTCTTGTGCTCTTTTATAATTTTCTTAAAACCATATAATGTATTATTAGCCCCAGGGGTACAGGTCTGTGAATCGCCAGGTTTACACACTTCTCAGCACTCACCATAGCATATACCCTCCCCAATGTCCATCACCCAGCCACCCTCTCCCAACCCCCCTCCCCCTCGCCACCCTCAGTTTGTTTTGTGACATTAAGAGTCTTTTATGGTTTGTCTCCCTCCTGATCCCATCTTGTTTCATTTATTCTTTTTTTTTTAAGCTTTATTTAAACATATAATGTAACCCCACCACCCTCTCCCAACCCCTCTCCCCCCCACCTCCCTCAGTTTGTTTTATGACATTAAGAGTCTCTTTGGGTTTGTCTCCCTCCCAATCCCATCTTGTTTCATTTTTACTTTTCCTACCACCTTAACTCCCACCCCCATTGCATCTCCACTTCCTCATATCAGGGAGATCATGTGATAGTTGTCTTTCTCCAGTTGACTTATTTCGCTAAGCATAATACGCTCTAGTTCCATCCATGTCGTCGCAAATGGTAAGATTTCATTTCTTTTGATGGCTGCATAGTATTCCATTGTATATATACCACCTCTTCTTTATCCATTCATCTGTTGATGGACATCTAGGTTCTTTCCATAACTTGGCTATTGTGGACATTGCTGCTATAAACATTTGGGTACACGTGCCCATTTGGATCACTACGTTTGTATCTTTAGGGTAAATACCCAGTAGTTCAAAGCCCTGTTCTAATGCTGCCTTCTGACCAAAGCCTTACCTTCACCCACAGCCAGGATTCCCATACCCCTTATTTGTTTCCTCTGGCAGGCCCTACTTGTTTTACAATTGCTAAGATATATGCTTACAGCATTACTTGTTCCCTCTAACACAGTCGGCTAGAGCTGTCAGAAAACCACTTTACCCACTCTGAGCGTGCCAAAGGCAAATTTGTAAAAGGAAGGCAGGTAAACTGAAGAGGGTCTACTTTCTGCAGTGTCTGTAGAGGGGTGAAGGAATTTGAGTTGTGAGAGTTATATGCATAGAAGGAAAGGCTGTAGAAGTAATCTGGGAAGGTAGACCTTATCTGAAGTGAGAGAACTTCTTCACACCAGCTGTGTGAGAGGCTCTTAGAAGTGGCAGGACAAGGTTTGACAATAGTTTTTGTTTTGTTTTCAGTTTTATGAAGCTCCTTATGCAAGATATGTGGAACATATTTTAAATTTTTTTTTTTAAGATTTTATTTATTCATTAGTTAGAGAGCGAGCACAGGCAGACAGAGAGGCAGGCAGAGGCAGAGGGAGAAGCAGGCTCCCTGCCGAGCAAGGAGTCCGATATGGGACTCGATCCCAGGACGCTGGGATCATGACCTGAGCCGAAGGCAGCCGCTTAACCAACTGAGCCACCCAGGCGTACCTGGAACATATTTTAAATTTTGGAACATAATCATGCAATAGATAGTCTTAAGTTCACTTCCCAACTTAAACCAAACATTGCAAAAACCACCCAAACTCTTCTTTGTTCTCCACCCCTATCACGCTGTCTGCCCTCCTAATCACCATCCCCCACCCTGCCCCACAGAGTAACCACGATTCTGAAATCTTTGATTCCATTGCTTCCCTTATAATTTTATAATATATGCATGTGTTCAAAGTATCCTTATTTCATTTTTCCTTTTTTGGTACTTTGTAAGGAATGGTGTCATACCATTTGTATTCTTATGATTTCTTTTCACTTAAATTATATTTCAAAGATTCATCTGTGCTTCTGAGTATAGTTATAATTATTTGTATCTCTGCATATTCCTTTATGTAACGGACTGTACCATACTTACCTGTCCATTCTTTTGTTGAGTGCTTGGATTATTTCTGCCTTGTTATCAAGAACAATGTGCTTATTAATCTTGCAGTATCTGAGCATAAGTGCAAGAGTCATTATCATACCTGACTTGATTTTGGTATGTGGTATGAAGTAGGGTTGAATTCTTTTTCTGAGATTGGTAGTAAACCCCATTATTAAGTAATTCATCCTTTTCCCAGAGATGTTAAATTTCTATAAACATTTGGTCCGTTTCTTAGATTTTTATTTATTTTCCCATTTATTGCAACCAGATTGCCTTAATTATTATTATTCATAATAAGTCTTGGCATCTAGTAGGGAAGTTTACCTATTTGGCGATTTTTCTTTAGGAGTATCTTTGCTTCTTCTGGTATTTTCTTTTCCAGTCACTTAAAATTTGGTATGTTAGAAGAATGATGGAAGAAAAAAAGATCAAATTTGTTCTGTCACGTAATACTAGAAAATGGAACCTACTAAAAAGGTAATGATGGTTTTTCAGATATTAGACAGAAGAGAGCATGGTATAGTGATCCCGGAGAGCAAGGGGAAAATAAAGACAGAGTTAGCCCTTTAAGTGCCATAGTTGATTGTATAAAGTTTTCAGACCACAGTACAAGGAAGGGAAACACGGTATCTAGTAATTTGGCTGAGTCTATAGTTCAGAAAAGTCAAGGATTAGTGGAACAAAATCCTAGAGAGAAGGTGACGGAAAAGAGAAGAGAACCCTAAAGCTCTTCTGATAGGTCCCCTTGAGTCAGTGGAATATGGACCTGCAAATCCATACAAGGAAAATATGGAGACTGAAAAAGGCACCAGAAAGGAGTAGAAGGTCAATGTCCATAGCTTACACAGGGCCTAAAATAGTTTACATTTTCATCACCTAAAGTGGAAAACTTCCTAAGAGACATGACAAATAGTTATTACAAAAAAGATAATGCCTCAGTAGTGAAGTCAAATCAGCCCTAAAGATTGTTCTGAGTCTTCCATAACAGTGCTTAAAAACAAAAATGGATAAAATTGATTACAAATAACTTTATTGCATCTCAAAGCCCAATAATATTTAATGGAATACTATGAAATGGAATACTATGAAATCTGTCCCCAATAAAGTTAAAAAATCCTAACACCTAGCATCAAATAAAAAATTACTAGGCATGCAAAAAAAAAAAAAAGACTCAGAAGCAGGAGAAAATGTAATCTCAAGCAATATAAACAGACCCAGCAATGGCACAAATGATAGCTGTTTCAATATATTTCCCTATTATTGTATTAGAAATATACCTCATATGCTCAAGAAGATAGAGGAAAGAATTCACATATTAAAAGAAATAGAAGATACTAAAAAAAAACCTGAAATGGATTTCTAAAGATTAAAAAATGCAATAGCTGAAAAAAATCCTGGATGGGATTAACAGCAGTTTAGATGATGGAGAGAAAAAGATTAGTGAATTTAAAAACATAGTAATAGAAACTACCCAAAAGGAAAGAGAAGAAAAAGACAAAAGAACAATATGATTTCACTCAAAGAGATGGGGGGGAAAAACATACTGGGCAAATAGAAAACAACTGTGAAGATGGTAGATTTAAATCAATATTGATACTCATATTACATGTAAATGATCTAAACACCCAAATTAAAGGCAGAGGTTGTCAAATTGAATGTAAAAATACAACTGAATCGTATGCTGTTTGCAACACACCTACGTAGTTAGGAGAAGGTAAAGCAAAAGGGTAAGGGAAGAAATACTATGCTAACACTGGTCCAAAGAAAGCTAGAATGGGCTATATTAATATCTACAAAGTAGATTTCAGACCAAGAAATATTACCAGGGATTGCTTTATAATGAGGAAGAGATAAGTTGATCAAGAGACTATAATATTATTCAAATTGTATAAAGCAAACCCTGAAGAACTGAAAGGAGAAATAGAGATGCATAACGTTAGGTGGGATTTTAAATACTTTTCTTTCAATAATTGAACTAGGAGACAGGAAATCCGTTCTTAAATGAATTGAGCAAAGTCCTGAGAGATGTAATTGATCAAATTCAAGAAGAAATAAAAACATGACTTCTCTCAAAATTATTAAAGATGTTGAATTCATACTTAAAAATGTCTTACAAGTCTTTAGGTCCATATAGATTTAGTAATAAATTCTACATGACATTTTAAAAATAGTAATACCAAACTTCTCCAGAAAATGGGAAATTTATCTTTTTTCCATTCTGGGAAATGTAAATCATTGTACCTTCAAACATTGCTTTTTCTTCATTCTTTATTTCCTCTGATTTCTAGCTGAATGTTGGATTTTTCTAACAGTCTTTCAGGCCTTATAATCTCCAATTTTCCAGTACTTCACCTAGGTGAATGCTGAAATGTTTAAGGGTAAAATGTCATGATATTTGCAGTTTACCTTCAGATAGCTCAGCAAAAATATATGTGTATAAGTTTACATATACACATACTATTTCTTTGTGTTATTCTTTAATTTAAAAAATCTATATATGGTATTCTTCTTACAGCTGTTCATATTTTAAGCATTTCCTTTAAAAAATTTTTTTTGTTTTGAACTAATCTCTACACTCAATATGGGGCTTTAACT
Organism: Taxidea taxus jeffersonii; assembly: GCA_003697995.1. Lineage (NCBI taxonomy): Eukaryota > Metazoa > Chordata > Mammalia > Carnivora > Mustelidae > Taxidea > Taxidea taxus. The sequence goes on from RCUC01068730.1 coordinate 11,238, forward strand.
CAACCCCCAAATCAAGAGTCACATGCTCTTTTGATGAGCCAGCCAGGTACCCCAAACATTTTAACAATAAAAGAAATAAAAAGAATGTAAAGTAAGGATGTTTTCAGATTTAAAAGGAGCTAGTTGGCTATAATTCCTCACCTACAGAATACTTATCTTCAAGAAGATACAAGCATAAATGATGCAAAATAAAATAGTTAACATGGATATTTAAAGGAACATTGATGGGAGTTAAAATGCTAACAAGATGAAGAGAATTTCTTGATCCTCCCTTTTTTTTTTATCCTCCCTTTTAATTCTTTAACACATTTAACATCCTGACTTATATCTGATAATTCTTATATGTGAGATCTTTATAGATACAGCCTGTGATTTTTGGCTTTTTCTTTTCTCTTAGGATGGTTTTTTCTTATATGTTGTGATTGTTTGTTTGGGAGCTTATACTTTCCAGAACACTTCCTGAAATTTCCCTGAGACTGGGTTGCATTTCTCTGGAGAGGATTTGTTTTCCCCAGAGATGTGATATCAGTCACAGCCTGGTCCATATTAAGTAGAATTCTCTTTGAGAAGTTTTGGGCCAAAAATGTGCTATATGACTTCTGTGTGGAGGCTAGTTTATGACTGTAGAAGATCAGAAGAGGCAACTTTTTAACCTCATTTTATTTTTAAGCATGTACCTAGAACGTAGACTTAACAAGGTAATTATCTACAGAGGCCACTATGGTGGTGATTGTGTCTCACTCCCCCTCTCCCTTAGCCTCTGAATCACTACTTCAAGGAATTCCTTTTTTCTTTAATTCATTGTCCATTCACTTAAAAGCATGAGTGATGCAGAATTATTATCTAACTTGCAATCAGAATTTCAGAATCTCTGGTCTATCAGTGTCAGAGATAAGTATTCTACTAAGAGTTGTTTTATTCTATGTCCTTGGATGTGTATCATGTTCTTAGAAGGCAGACAACTAGGATTCTTTTTCTTCTAATGTAGTGCTGCTCTGGATTGAGCCTTGGGTATTGTATGTGGATTATAGCACAGTACATGGTGTCCTGTGTTCTGACCCTTGTTGTACTTTTTTTATCCCCAAACTAAGAAGGAAGGTCCCGAGGACTCAGCATGCATCTTACTGATGACTGCATTTCTAGTGGCATGATAGTGGACTGGCTCCCTGAAGGTAGAATGCCCTGATTTGTAGTGTTTGCCAATTTTAGCACTATAGATACTCTAACTTTGGCCAGTTTCAAGTTACCAATGGTCTAACAATTGGATCAAAAATTTCTGAAATTTTAAGCTCTTGCCAGCTGACAGAGCTGGATCCAGCATACTCATGCCACAGCACCTCACATGACATATAACAGAGAGGATGCTCAATAAATACTTCAAGTATAAAATGACTTTTCAGTACCTTGTGAAGTATTAATGGTCAGCAGTTCCTCCCGTTTTTCAGATTTTTCAAAGTGGCTACTTAGATAAATTTGCGTCTCTGTTCCTCCTTTCCTATTATCTTTCCAGTTCAGGCAATGAAATGACTAAACGGTTTGTTCTTCAGTGTCTTCCTTCAATTTCCTATAGGATTGCAAAATAAAACAAGTACAGTGGGTGATAGCTCCAAAACGATATGGAAACCAAAAGTTTCAATGTTGTTGGTGCCTCTTTAGGTGATACAAAAAATGAAGAGTTGGCTGCCATGTCAAAAGCAAATTTTCTGCTTTTCAAAAATGGAAGAAAAGAAACCATAGGTCAGAGTGAGTTCTTCACTCAGTGAGATAATTGGTTTTGTGCATATGTACATATTCTTTGTTGGTTTAATTGGCTCGGTTAAATCTATTGGGTAAAGATAGCTAATAAAGTCTTAAAAGCATGTAAATTTGGAGAAACCAGAACTGCTTCCAGGTTTAGTGATAAGAATGGGCTTCATAAAACATGTTGAGTTGGGTCAAAAGATGTATAAAATTGGGGCACCTGGTGGCTCGGTGGGTTAAGGCCTCTGCCTTCAGCTCAGGTCATGGTCTCAGGGTCCTGGGATCGAGACCCCCATTGGGCTCTCTGCTCGGCAGGGAGCCTGCTTCCCCCTCTCTCTCTGCCTGCCTCTCTGCCTACTCTGTCAAATAAATAAAATAAAATAAAATGATGTATAAAATTAAGCGATGTCAGGTTGGGAGTTTTAGGAATAGACGAAACATCTGAAACCCAGTTCTGAAACTGAAACCAGTTCTCTGCATTTCCCTGAATTTATGTTCAGGGAAATGAACATAGAGGACTGCAAATGCTATAACAATGTGTAGATTTATGTACATGAAAATGTCTTACTCGTTGAAGGATAGATATCTTTCCTTGAAGAATGTAGGATTTATTAAACTACTGAAGTCTCTATTTTTTTTCTTTTTTGATTTTATTTCTTTATTTGATAGACATAGATCACAAGTAGGCAGAGAGGCAGGCAGAGAGAGAGGAGGAAGCAGGCTCTCCGAGGAGCAGAGAGCCCGATGCGGGGCTGGATCCCAGGACCCTGGGATCAGGACCTGAGCCAAAGGCAGAGGCTTTAACCCACTGAGCCACCCAGATGCCCCTGAAGTCTCTATTTTTAATCTTTTCCCCAACTAATTTACATTTTACTTTAAAAGGGACAGGGAAGGGGTGTCTGGCTGGCTCAGTCCATAGAGCATGGGACTCTTGATCTTGGGGCTGTGAGTGAAGCCACACATTGGGTGGAGAACTTAAACTTTTTTCTTAAAAAATAGAATAGTGGAAAGGAATTCCACCATGCAATTTTCATGGCACACCTAATTTTTGAGGAAAATAGCTGAAATAGTTTTCCCTTGAAGTTAAAGACTTTTAAATTTCAAACTGTTTGGGGATATGGTTTGATAAGATTAATTCAAAAGTTTGCTTAGTACCTAATGGAATTTATTACATGCTTTTTTGGGAGAGGGCATGGTTGAAAGTTGAACACACATCTGAGAGACTGAGTTTTTCGAATTGGCTAAGTTTTAGTATCAAACATTTTGAAAGTGTGTTGTAAACAGATAATGATTAGCACTCCTATTCTCTAAAGCCAGGAACTTGGAACTCCATTCCCCCTCAACACCTGCCACAAATCATTAAGCTTCATTATACCTCATATTTCCCTAATCCATCCACTCCCCTCCAACCCCTTTAATATAGAGTAGTAGTACTATAGAGTAGCCACCACCCAACTTCATGCAGAAAACTATCAGTGCATCTCTTAGAGCTTTGTTTTCTCTCCTTACCGGTTATCACACTTTCTGCTGCTTTAATAGAAAAAGCATATCACAGCAACTTAAAATAAATCTGTATTTTTCCCTCAAATAAAGGAGGTCTGGAGCTAAACAGACTTCTAGGGCCAGAATGGCAGCTCCACAGCAACAGAACTGATTCTGTTTCTGCTTTGACATTCTCAGCACGTGGTTTCCATCCTCAGAACCGCCTCATGATAGCAATATAGACACTATTTTAGAGCCATTGCATCCACATTCCAGGTAGCATCAAGAAGGAAGATAGCAAAGGCAAAAGAATTTGCCATTTAATCGGTCCCTTTTTAAAGAGCTTTTCCAGAAGCCCTAACCAAAAACCTTTATTTACAGCTTATGGAGCAACCCTATTTGCAAAGGCCAGGAAGTATCATTTTTAAGTAGAAATACTGCTGTTCCCCATAAATATTGGTAAGAGACAAGCAGAAAATTGATACTAGGGAGACAACAGCCATGCTTGCTACATGTGTCGATCTTTGCAACCCTTATCACATCAGTCATCCAGTCAAAATTCTTCTAGCATTCCCTTTTGTTTCCATACAAGGCCGGCCCTACTGATTTGCCATTTCTGCTTTATCTTTTGCCATTCCCCTCCCCACACTCTGTGGACCTGTGGACCCAAGCTCCTTCCCCGTCCAAAACTTCAGGCCTTGGCACAATTTCCTCCTCACTTTCCTCAAGCCCCTTTGCTTGTTGACTTCCTACTTGTCTTTTAGATTCAGTTTAGAGTTTGTCAAAGACCTACTGTAACCATTCGAGGCTGGCTAGGGTGTTCCATGGATGTGCTCAAATAGCGCCTTTTCCTTACCCCATTCAGGCATTTGGCATATTGTATTCTATATATCTTTTTTTTTTAAGATTTTATTTATTTGACAGGCAGAGATCACAAGTAGGGAGAGAGGCAGACAGAAAGAGAGGTGAAGTGGGGGGGGGGGATGCAGGCTCTCTGCTGAGCAGAGAGCCCGATGTGGGGCTCGATCCCAGGACCCAGAGAACACGACCAGAGCTGAAGGCAGAGGCTTTAACCCACTGAGCCACCCAGGTGCCCCATATATTCTATATATCTTTGTCTCTCTCCCCAAATACATTGTAAATTCATGGAGGAATGGAAAATTGTCATCTTTGCATTTACTATGCCTCGCATATTGATAGCAAAGCACTTAATATATCTTGATTGAATGAATAAACAAATTAATCAAAAATGGGCTGGTAATGGGATCTTTGTCTTAATGACTCCAGTAATGTACCAGCTGAGCAGTAGAAGCTGACAGGAATATGGTGGGGAGGTATGGCAGAAGAATAAGAGGAATCATGGGGACAACGAACTGACCCACCAGAATTGGCTGCTTTGAGCTTCAGATTGCATAGTTTACATATGGAGTGTTAAAAAAATCTTTGAGGTGAAGATTTCTTTGGTGGTGGTGGGGGGAGGTGGGTAAAGCAATCAAAATGCATTATCAAGGATTATTCAAGTAGATTTTGAGGTGAATGGAGATACGTGAGGGTATGTGGGAATCCTTGACCTGAACCAGATGTATAGGCTAGCCTGTTGACCTGAACATATATGTAATATGTATGTTATAATTTTATTAATGATATTAAACAATTGGGATTTCTTCTGGAGTATCTCATAGAAGCAACATCATTTTCCCTATCAGTTATGACAAATTACGCTATCATAGACCATGGCTTTTGCTCAGGATTAAGGAGTAGGTAGAAGAGGGCTTTTTCTGCTACCTTCTGAGATCAGAGGGCATGACTGCACAGGGATGAGAACAATGAATGTGGAGCATCCCCCTGTGGACTATAAAAGCATCACACTCTGCAGGACCTCTTGTTAATAAGGGAGGTATCAGAGAATCCTTCCCTAGAGCCATTTGAAACTTAAGTTTTAGGCATGTCTCCTAAAGAAGTTAAAGGGAAAGGAGACATCTCTAACCACTAAAGAGTGGAAGAGGAGCCACATGGAATGAAAAAAAAAAATGTACAAGACAGGGATTCAGCAGCGCACCTGGATACCCCTTGCTTGAGAGCCAAGCCCTGTGTCTGGCATAAAGAAAGATGATTCAAAAAATACTTATTGAAGGGAGGGATGAGAATGGTTTGGTTTTGTAGTACCAATTAGATGTATTAATGAATGAATTACATTAATTTTCTCCTGCTGAAGAGGTCCCCGAACAAGGAATTTTGGATGTCTTGTCTTGCCTAATGAGACCCAAATGTGCCTAATTTCATCCTTTGTCTTTAGCCTTTTAGAACGATATGGCTGAAATCCTAATCTTATTGTAGATCTCAGGTTTAACTTTAGTTCTTCACTCTCTGTGTCATTTTGCTGTCTGAGAGGTTAAATTGGGTATTTTGTAACATTCCTTAATTGTATTTCTCCATTTCCAGTGGAGAAATCTCTTTATCATGAGTGAGTGGCTCATGGCCAAAGAAGAGTAAAACCTAGAAGATAGACCAGAGTCTAATGAACACACTCACCAATTTGTTCAGGAATGTGTGTCTTTAACACCTAATTGCCTACACTAACAAAAGGAGGGGCTGCCCATATAATAACCAATTTATAGTATAAGGGGGAAAAAAACCCCTTGAAATAAAAACCAATGAAATCCGACATTCAAATTTGGAATTTCTGATCATCCAACTAGAGTGGGTCTAAAACTTCACGATGTCAATGAAAAATTTATGCCATTTCAAAAAGTCTTCTATGTTTATTAAAACCATTATTGTTGGATATCCCCTGGGAACCCCTTTGTAGTTATTGGTAGATATTATTAAACTCAGGAAAGCATAAAGCTACATTTCCTGAAACATGGTCAATAATTTTTTTTTTTTTTTTTTTCCCAGAGAGAGCGGGAACGAGCACAGGCAGAGTGGCAGGCAGAGGCAGAAGGAGAAGCAGGCTCCCTGCTGAACAAGGAGCCTGATGTGGGACTCGATCCCAGGATGCCGGGATCATGACATGGTCAATAATTTTGAGGAAACTTCTTTATAGTTACTATGAATTAGTAAGCATTTCTTTAGTCTTAGAAAGCATGATAGGATTTTTTTTTAGAAGCTCATATTTATCATCCTGCATTTTTTTTTTGTTTTGCTTAAGCTAAATATGAAAACTATTTGGCCTTCTTGGAGTGTCCTAGGTGATCTGGACAAGGGACCCATGTAACCTCTTCATTGGTAATTGTGCCATTCATGTTTTTATGGTGTTCTTGGGGTCTGTGAAAATACGAATAGTGCCAGATCACAATATTACCCACAGGAAAATCCATCATTTTAACTGGCCAGTCTACCTAATTAAGGAAAGAAGACTTTCCTTATTGGCCTTATTGGAGACTGAGATCATATTAAGAGCCCTTCAAGAGTTCAGGGGACCCCTATTTGATGTTGCTGAAGTAGCTGGACTTCAAAGCAGCTTTGTTCTCCTCAGAGTGGTTCAGCTGTAGACTGCCCAGAGCATCAACCTAAATAGCTTCCTGTTCCCTAAACCCAACTGCCCACATAACTCACTGCTGGAAAGGGCCTCAGAGGCAGGATGCGGCACTGTTAACCAGGGTTAAAAAGCTGTTAGTGATGGTACAAAGAGGAGACCAGGACTCCGGAATTCTAGAATGCTTCTTTCCATAAATTTGCTACCAGTTCTTTATTCCGCAGCAGTATTTGGAGTCACACAGGTCTGGCTTTGAACTGGGTAAATTGCTTTATCACTCTAAGCCAAAGGTTCAAACTGGGGCCAGTTTTCCTCCCCAGGGGACATGTGGCAACGTCTGAAGACACTACTGGCGTCTAGTGCTAGAGAGGTAGCTAAGCCTCCTACAGTCCTCCTAATAAAGAATTATCTACCCTCATGTGTTAGCAGTACAGAGGCAGAGATACCCTGCTCTAAGCATAGGGAAACGATGTTCCCATCATAGGGTTACTGAAATAATTAAGAGATCATGAAAGACAATGTAGTACCTGGCACAAAATGGATCTCAGTAACAAACAGCTGGTAGGATAATGAAGGTGCCACGATGCGTAAATTTGGGGGTGTATAAACGAGCAATACACGGTCATTAAAACCCTTTTGGACCACTGCTTGGCTTCCCGTAACGTGGTGGGTCTTTTTAGGTTCGTAGCCATCCCACAAAGCTTTATGCCCATTCTTACCTGTGATACTTCCCTGTGCTTTAAGATATTAATTTTTAAGTCTTTTTATTTCATAGGTAGAAGAATTTATCAAGTGACTGCTTTCAGCATGAGCTTTAGTATGAATGGGTTAGATATCTGCTTCTGTAGGGGTGGTTTTCTACTCTCCTGTGCATGTACATCAACCCCAAACCCTGGAAACAAGGCTTTTAGGACGTTTTCTTGTGTTTAGAATTAAGAAAGAGAAATTTGATGCCAATCTGCTTCTTTTCCTTTGAAAGTAATCTAGATTTTTTCTACCTGGACTCGCAAGAGGTTTACTTTTTGCTTGAAATAACATGATTATTACTATAATTCACCAGAATAATGCTTACCTGCTTTTCTTTCTCATTAATGCTTTGGGGAACTTGATGAAACCTTAAAACTTAAGATATTATTTAGACAGATAATTTTCTTTTTAAATAATGGTTTTAGGGAGATATAAATCATATCCCAGGGGCACCTGGGTGGCTCAGTTAGTTGAGCGACTGCCTTCAGCTCAGGTCATGATCCTGGAGTCCTCGGATCGAGTCCCGCATCGGGCTCCCTGCTCAGCGGGGAGTCTGCTTCTCCCTCTGACCCTCTCCCCTCTCACGTTCTCTCTCTCTCAAGTAAATAAATAAAATCTTAAAAAAAAAATCATATCCCATATAATTAACTTGTTAAAATGCTCCATTCAAATTTTTTTTAGTATATTCAGAGTATCACAACCATCATCACAATCCATTTTAGAATAATTGCATCTCCACTCTATAAAACCCTAACATTCATTGGCACTCGCTCTTCATTCCCCACCCCTCCCCCACCCCAGCCCTAGACAACTGCTGATGTACTTTCTCAATCTAGAAATTTGTCTATTCTCGGTATTTTGTTTAAATGGAATCCTACAATACGTGATCTTTTGTGACTGGCTCTTTTCAGTTAGCATAATGGTCCAACCATGTTGTATCATGTATCAATACTTTCTTTTATGACCAGATGTACCACATTTGTTTACTCATTAAGCCGTTGAGGGGCACTGGATTGTTTTCACCTTTTGGCTGTCAGAATAACATTGCTATGCTCATTTGTGTTCAGGGTTTTTTGTTTTTTGTCTTTTTTAAATTTCAGGTTTTTGTATAGATGAATGTTTTTCACTTCTCTTGAATATATAGGAATAATTCTGAGGAATGGAACTGTGAGGTCATAACGCTATTTTTTTTTATATTTTTATTTATTTGACAGAGATCACAAGTAGGCAGAGAGGCAGGCAGAGAGAAGAGAGAGAGGGGGAAGCAGGCTCCCCGCTGAGCAGAGAGCCCGATGCGGGGCTCGATCCCAGGACCCTGGGATCATGACCTGAGCCGAAGGCAGAGGCTTTAACCCACTGAGCCACCCAGGCGCCCCTCATAACTCTATTTAAACATTTAAGGAACCGTCAGACTGTTTTCCAAATGGACTGTACCACTTGACATTTCTATCCATAGTCTATGTGAGTTCATTTCTCAGTATTTTCATCAAATATTGTTCTGTCATATATATATATATAATGAGAGAAGGGGGGTTGTTTCCACGTCTATTATAAATAATGCTGGGGGCACCTGGGCGGCTCAGTGGGTTAAGGCCTCTGCCTTCGGCTCAGTTCATGATGCCAGGGTCCTGGGATCAAGCCCCGCATCGCATCGGGCTCTCTGCTCAGCGGGAAGCCTGCTTCCTCCTCTCTGCCTGCCTCTCTGCCTACTTGTGATCTCTGCCTGTCAAATAAATAAATAAAATCTTAAAATAATGCTGCAATAGACATGGACGTGCAGATACCACTTCAATATCCTGTTTTCATTTCCTTTGCATATATATACCCAGAAATAGGATTGCTGGATCATATAGAGTTCTATTTTTAATTTTTTGAGGAATCTCCATAGTGTTTTTCATAGTGGCTATTCCAGTTTGTTTCCACCAACAGCGCATGAGGGTTCCTGTTTCTACACATCTTCACCAGCAGACCATCTGGTCTTTTTGATAAGTCACTCTGACAGGTGTGAGATAGCTCACTGTTGTTTTGATTTGCATTTCCCTGGAGATTAGTAATATTGAGCACTTTTTCATGTATGTGTTGGCCATTTGTACTTTTACTTTGGAAAAAAATGTCTAATCGTACTTTTGCTCATTCTTATTTTTTTCCTGTTTAATTGTATGACTTTTAAAATATATTTTAGAGATTAACACTTTATCAGATATGTGATTCACATATATTTTCTCCCATTCTGTATGTTGCCTTTTAAATTTGTGGATGGTTTCCTTTGCTGTGCAGGAGATTTTTAGTTTGATGTAGTCCTACTTGTTTATTTTTGTTTTATTGCTTTTGATATAACATCCAGAAGATCAATGCCAAGACTAATGAATCTTTTTCTCTCATGTTTTCTTCTTTATGGTTCAGGGTCTCTCCTGTAAGTCTTTAATCCATTTAGAGTTAATTTTTTAAAATATTTTATTTTCCAGAGAGAGGAGACACAGTGAGAGAGGGAACATAAGCAGGGGGAGTGGGAGAGGGAGAAGCAGGCTCCCCACTGAGCAAGGAGCCCGATGTGGGACTCAATCCCAGGACCCTGGGATTATGAACCAAGCCGAAGGCAGATGCTTAACAACTGAGCCACCCAGGCATCCCTAGAGTTAATTTTTGGGAGTAGTGTAAGACAGTTTCATTCTATTTGTGTATGGATGTCCACATTTGCCTTCACCATTTTTTGATGAGGCTGTCTTTTCTGCATTGAGTATTCTTGGCTTCCTTGTCGAGTGTTAGCTGACCATCTATGTGTCAGTTTATTTCTGTGGTCTTGATTCTGTGTCATTGGTCTATATGTCTAGTTTTATGCCAGTAGCATACTGTTTTAATTACTGCAGATTTGTAGTGTAGTTTGAAATCAGAAAGGATGATACTTCTAGCCTTGTTCTTTCTGAAGATTACTTTGGCTATTTGGGGTCTTATGTGGTTCCATACAAATTTTAGGAATTTTTCTCTATATTTGTAAAAAAAAAAAAAAAAAAAAAAAAAGTCATTAGAATCTTGATAGGGTATTCATCATTTCTGATGGCTGAATAATATTCCATTGTATATATGTACCACATCTTCTTTATCCATTCATCTGTTGAAGGACATCTCAGCTCCTTCCACAATTTAGCTATTGTGGACATTGTTGCTATGAGCATTGGGGTGCAGGTGCCTCTTTTATTCACTACCTCAGCCATCAGAGAAGATGAATACCACCATTTGCATCGAGGTGGATGGAACTGGAGGGGATTATGCTAAGTGAAATAAGTCAAGCAGAGAAAGACAATTACCATGTGGTTTCACTCATATGTGGAACATAAGGAATAACATGGAGGACCATAAGGAAAAGGAAGGAGAACTGAGGGGTAGAAATCAGAGAGGAAAATGAACCATAAAAGACTATTGACTCCAGGAAACAAACTGAGGGTTTCAGGGGGAGGGGTTGGGGAGATGGGGTAGCTGGGTGATGGGTTTTAAGGAGGGCACATGTTGTGCTGAGTACTGGGTGTTATATGCAACTAATGGATCACTGAACATCAAAAACAAAATAAAAAAAATGAAAAATCTTGATAGGGGTTCATTGAATCTAAATGGCTTTGGGTAGTATGGGCATTTTAACAATATTAATTCCTCTGGTCCATGAACATGAGTTATCTTTATTTGTCTTTTAATTTTTCTCATCAATGTCATAGTTTTTGAGGTACAGATTTTTACTTCCTTGAATAAATTTATTCCTAAATATTGTTTTTAATGCTATTGTGAATGGGATGGTTTACGTTTTCAAATAGTTCATTGTTAATATATACAACTGCGAATAATTTTTGTGTTTTTATATCCCACAACTTTACTGAATTTGATTCTAAATTCTAATAGTTTTTTGGTAGAGTCTTTAGCATTTTCTGTATAGAAGATCATGTTATCTGCAAGACATTTGAATGTCTTTTCTTTTCCTTGCCTGATTGCTCTGGCTAGAACTTCTAGTACTATGTTGACTAGAAGTGGTGAGAGTGGGCATCCTTGTCATATTCCTGATCTTAGAGGAAAACCTTTCAAACTCTCACCAGGGAGTATGATGTTAGCTGTGGGCTTGTCATTTATTATGTTGAAGTACATTCCTTCTATGCCCAATTTATTGAGTTTTTATGATTAAAAGATGTTAAATTTTGTCTTTTTTTTTGCATTGAAATGATCACATGGTTTTTATCTTTTGCTTTATTAATGTGGTATATTGCATTTACTGATTTGTATATGTTAAACCATCTTTGTATAGTAGGAATGAATCCCACTTGATCATGGAGTATGATCCTGGAGTATGTGCTATTGAATTTGGTTTAGAATTTTTGCATCTATATTTATCAGGGATATTAGCCTGTAGTTTTCTTGTAGTATCCTTATTTGACTTAGGCCTAAGGATAACGCTGGTCTGGTAAAACTGATTTGACATTGTTCCCGTCTCTTCTATTTTTTGGAATAGTTTGAGAAGGATTGGTATTCTTTAAATGTTTGGTAGAATTTATCAGCAAAACCATCTGGTCCCAGAGTTTTCTTTTTAGGAAGTTTTATATTACTGACTCAGTCTCCTTATTTTCTGTTCTGTTCAGATGTTCTATTTTTTCATGATTCATTCATGGTAAGTGATATGTTTTTAGGAATTTATCCATTTCTTCTAGATTGTCCAATTCATTGGTGTATAACTTGTTCATTGTAGTCTCTTATGATCCTTTGTATTTCTGTGATATCAGTTGTAGTATCTACTCTTTCATTTATAAAAGTTTTCTCTTATTTTCTTGAGTAATCAAGTTAGGGGTCAACTGTTTTGTTTCTTTTTTTTGGAACTAATAATTTTGTTAATCTTTCCTATTATTTCCCTCTTCTCCATTTCATTTATTTCCATTCTGATTCTTATTTCATTCCTTCTTCAAAATTTGGGCTTCATTTGTTGTTCTTTTTCTAGTGACTTGGTGCATAATATTAGATTGTCTGTGTAGTACTGTGATTATTTGGTCTTTGTTTCCATTTCTGGGACAAAACTCCTAAAACTCTCAATTTCCTGTGATGATAGAGATGGTTTTTGTTATGTTAGTGACTTTTGGAAAGCACCTAAGAATAGGAGTGGTTGCAAGAAAAACTAACCATGTGATTAAAGGTTTGGGACTTGCAGTACTATTTTCCAACATCTGGGTAAGGTCGAGTAGCTGGAGTTTGAATTCAATTGTCAATAATTTAATTAATCATGCTTATGAAACAAAACCTCCAGGAAAACCCCAAAGAATGGGGATCAGAAGGCTTTTGGGTTGATGGGCATTTGGATATTTATGAGTGGTACAATCAGAGAGCATGGAAGCTCTGTGTTCCTTCCTATATACATTGCCATATGCATCCCTTCCATCTGTTCTTAAATTACATCATTTTACAATAAACTTGTAATCTATTTTTCAAATTTTTAAATTCTAGTTAGTTAACATACAATGTAATATTGGTTTTAGAAGTAGGATTTAGTGATTCATCACTTACATATAACACCCAGTGTACATCATAACAAGTGACCTCCTTAGTACCTATCACCCATTTAGCCCATCCCTCACCCCCTCCCTCCATCAACCCTCAGTTCTCTATTGTTAAGAGTCTCTTACGGTTTGCTTTCCTCTTTTTTTTCTGTTCCCATACATTCATCTGTTTTATTTCTTAAATTCCACATATGAGTGAAATCATACAATATTTGTCTTTCTCTGACTTATTTCACTTCACATAATATACTCTAGTTCCATCCATGTCATTGCAAATGGTGAGATCTCATTTTTTTTGATGGCTGAGTAATATTCCATTGCATATATGTACACCACATCTTCATGCATTCATCAGCTCTTCAATTTCTTTCCTAAGTGTTCTCTACTTTTCATAGTAGAGATTTTTTTAAACCTATTTTGTGAGGTTTATTCTTAGGTATCTTATGGTTTTTGGTACAATTGTAAGTGGGATTCTTTGATTTCTCTTTCTGCTGCTTCATTATTGGTGTATAGAAATGCAACAGATTTCTCTACATTGACTTTATATCCTGCAACTTTGCTGAATTTATTTATTAGTTCTAGCAGTATTTTGGTGGAGTCTTTTGGCTTTTCTACATAGAGTATTATGTTGTCTGCAAATAGTGAAAGTTTGACTTCTTCCTTGGATGAAGTCAATTCAAGGATGTCTTTTATTTATTTTTGTTGTCTGATTGCTCAGCCTAAGACTTCTAGTACTATGTTAAGTAGTAATGGTGAGAGTGGACATCCTTGTCTTGTTCCTGATAAACTGGTATTCTAGTAAGTAAAATGTTTTTCTGAGTTCTGTGAGATGCTCTAGAAAATTGAAATCCAAGGGGGAGGTGACTGGAACCTTTGATCTGTAGCTGGTATGAACTTGCTTTTGGTATCTCAAGTGGGAAAGGAGGACCATCTTATAGGATTGAGCTCTTAATTTGTGGGATCTGATGGTATCTATAGGTAATTAATTTCAGAATTGAATTGACTTAAATCATAGAACATCCAGCTGGTCTTACAGGATTTTGTAGAGTGAGGGGGAAACCCCATATAAGAATTACTGATGGAATCATAATTTGAGGGTTATTTTTCCTTGATGAATGCATTTATAATGACAAACTTTCCTCATATAACTGCTTTTGCTACATCCCATGAGTTTTGGTATGTTGTGCTTTTATTTCCTCAATTATTCTTTGATCCATTGATTGCTCAGAAGGTGATTCAATTTCCATTTGTAAATTTTCCAGCTTTGCTCTTGTTACTGATTTTATATAATGGTGGTTGGAAAGATATTTGATATTGTTTTTATTTTTTTGAACTTGCTGAGACTATTTTGTGGCCTAACATATAATGTGTTCTACAAAATGTTCCATGTGCACTTGAGAAGAATGTCTATTCACCACCATTGGAAGAAATGTTCTGTATATGTTTATCCCATTTGATCCTATGTTCAAATTTATTTTTTTAAACTGATTCTCTTCTGGATGACCTATATATTGTTGAATGGTGTATTAAAGAACCTAACCATTACTGTATTGTTGTTTATTTCCCCTTTTAATTTAGTTAAGTTGCTTTATGTATTTAAGTTCTCCAATGTTAAATGTATGAACATTGACCATTTATAATGTTCTTTATCTCTTGGGACCATTTTTAGCTTAAACTTAAAATTTTTGTCTAATATAAATAAATACAGCTATCATTCATTTGCTTTTGTTCACCATTTGCTTGGGATATCTCTTTCCATCTTTCGTTTGCTTGCTTTCTTTTGTTCACCATTTGCTTGGAATATCTTTTTCCATCCCTTTACTCCCAGCCTATGTGTGTCCTTAAAGGTAAAATGAGTCTCTTGAGGGCAGTATATTATTGGATCTTGTCGGAGGTTTTTTTGTTGTTTTCTGGTTTTTCTTTTAAATCTATTCAGCCATTCTATGTCTTTTCATTGGAGAATTTAATCCATTTGTATTTGAAGTAATTATTGATAGGTAAGAACTTAGTACTGACATTTTGTTAACTATTTCCTGACTAGTTTGTAGATCCTTTGTTCCTTGATTCCTTTCTTGGTGTCTTTGT
The DNA here is from genome assembly GCA_003697995.1 of Taxidea taxus jeffersonii. Taxonomy (NCBI): domain Eukaryota; kingdom Metazoa; phylum Chordata; class Mammalia; order Carnivora; family Mustelidae; genus Taxidea; species Taxidea taxus. The sequence continues at coordinate 26,292 of RCUC01068730.1, forward strand.
GATTTGATGACTTTCCATGGTGGCATGCTTTGACTCTTTTGTTATAATCTTTTTTTAAAATCTACAGGTTCTTCCTTTGTGGTTGCCATGTGGTTTACATAAAATATCTTAGCTACAAGATATTTTAAACTGATAATTTATCAGTTATCCTAATTTAAACTGATAAAAACTTTGATAGAATACAAGAACTTTATACTTTTGCTTTTCTGCCCCTTGCCCTTTAGGTTACTGACATTACAATTTACCTTTACTGATGAAATTGACACATTCATATATATTTGTTAATTAGCATTTTTTCATTTCAGCATATAGACTTCCTTTTAGCATTTCTTGTAAGGCAAGTCTAATGGTGATGAACTCCCTCAGTTTTTTGTTTCAGGAAGTTTTTATTTCGCCTTTATTTCTGAAGGACAGTTTTGCTGAGTAAAGAAGTATATTTTGTTGACAAGATTTCTTTCCAAATATTTTAAATATATCATCCTACTCTCCTGACTTACAAAGTTTCCATTGAGAAGCTACCATAGTCTTATATATACTTCCTTATATGTGATGAGTGGCTTTTCTTTTGCTGTTTTCAAAATCCATTGTCTTTGAGTTTTAAAAATGTACTTATAATGAGTCTGAGTATCCCTTTCTGGCTTGAACCTATTTAGGTTCATTTGAACTTTATGAATCTTGATGTTCATTTCTCTCAAGTTAGGGAAGTTTTCATTCATTCTTTTTTTTAATAGGCTTCCTGTCCCTTTTTCTCCTCCTTCTAGGATCTCCATTATGCATATGTGATTATTTTGATGGTGTGCTATAAGTCCCTTAGATATTATTCTCTTTTAAATTTTTTCCTTTTGCTTATCTGACTGGATAATTTTAAATGATATGTCTTCAAGTTCATGATTCTTTATTTTCCTTGGTCAAGTCTGTTGTGAAGCTTTCTACTGAATTCTTCTGTTATTGTGTTCTTCAGTGCTAGGATTTCTGTTGATAGTTTCTACTTATTGAACTCATTTTGTTAATACATTCTTTTCCTAATTTTATTTAGCTATCTTCATGTTCTTTAAGAGGAATGTCCTGAATTTTTTGTTATCTCATAGATCTCCAGTTTTTTTTTTAACTTTTCTTTTTTTTTTTTTAAGATTTTATTTATTTATTTGTTAGAGAGAGAGAGCGTGAGCACAGGCAGACAGAGAGGCAGGCAGAGGCAGAGGGAGAAGCAGGCTCCCTGCCGAGCAAGGAGCCCGATGTGGGACTCGATCCCAGGACGCTGGGATCATGACCTGAGCCAAAGGCAGCCGCTTAACCAACTGAGCCACCCAGGCGTCCCAGATCTCCAGTTTTTAAGAGCTGGTTATTAGAGCTTTATCTACCGTCCTTTGGTGGTGTCATGTCTACCCAGTTTTTCATGATCCTTAATGTTTTGCTTTTGTATCTGCACATTTCAGTTAGCAGTTTCTTCTTAAAGATTTTATAGGTTTTTTTCAGCAAGGAAACAACTTCAGTCAGCTCAGCTTGGGGTACCAGGTCAGCTGGTAGCATCCATGAACAAGGAGGGCTTGGTACTGGGGTCTTATGTTAGGCAAGGTCACTACCCATACTCTGAGGTCAGGGGTGCTACTGGCTGGGCTCCATGACTGGGTAGTCCTGTTCATTGAGTTCCACATGCAAGGGGAGCTTCCAGAAGTGGGAACTCCCTGGTTTGGCGGTACTGATGGATGTGTTCTGTGACAGCTGATGTGACTAATTGGGCTCTGCAATCACTCCAGTGAGGTTTGGTTTCAGATTGTGTTCCTGGACAGAGTAGTGCCCACTGATTGATTTCACAGTTTGGCAGGACTGCAGGCCATGGTCTATAATAATCCCTGATTGAGTGGGCATTCAGGCTATACTTTCCAACTAGATGGTGCCACTATGCTTTGAAGCTAGATTTTGTAATCAGGTAGGTCGTTGGCTATGCTCCACTTTTGGGTGAGGTTGCTGGCTGGGTTTTCTTAGCTGGCTGGTGTCTATAGTTGAGTGGGACAGGGGTGAGGACTATGCTTTATGGTCATATGGAGTTGCTGTCCATGCTCTCTAATCAGGTGGGGCCTCAGGCTATACTCGACAGTTGTGTGAGGTCACTGGCTGGGCAAAGCCAGGCTGTGTTCAGTAATTGAGCAGGGATATATGCTGTGCTCTGTGACTGGGCAATGCCGTAGGCTTTGCTCTGGGCAGTTCAGGGCCACTGTTGAGGCTCCCTGGTAATATGGCTATGCTCAATATTTGAGCAAGTCTGCTGGCTTTGCTCTCTGTCTGGCCTGACCATAGGATGTACTTCAAGGTGTATCTGTAGCTGCCATGCATTTCTGGCCATTATTCCCATAAAGGTGGGACTGGAGGCTATTCTGAGAAGTTGGGTATGACAAAGAATTGGCTTCCCTACCCAGTCAAGGTCATAAAATGGACTCCGTGGTTAGCACATTTCATTGGCTGGCTATCAAAAGCAGGCAAAATTGCCAACCAAGCTTCCTGGCCAAACATGGTCACCATCTTGGCTCTGTAGATGGCCAGAACTGTTGGCAAGGATTTCTTCTACACTACACTACACTACAAACTACAAACAAGATTGTGGCCTGCCAACATCTGAGCACTGGTAGCTATGAGCCCCACTCCCCTTTTCTGTCTGATTGCTACTGGTCAAGCTTCACAGGTTTCCCCAGTGAGCTTTGTGAGGTGAGACCTGAGTGAGCCTCCCAGGAAGCATCCTCTAATGCCAGGGAAGCTGGATGTCACTTTGGGTTCTTTTTTTCACACTAGAGATACTGTAGGCCCAGGGAGGC
>RCUC01068731.1:0-10646 GCA_003697995.1 Taxidea taxus jeffersonii
TCTGAATTTTCTCCCTTCAAAAGATTTTAGCATGCCTCTGTAGTTCAATGACGTTTCATGGAGACTGGTAGGATATAAAGATGAAGAACACCTCGCAGAGCAGGAAAGCTAGGTCGGTGATCTGGTGGCAGGTCAGCTCAGGCTTCTGTCATAGCTCACCGGCGAGTGAATCCGCCAGAGAAGGTCTGCCTCCTCACAAGAGGCAGGGATTTTCAGACTGGATTGCTCTGACTTAACATTCAGTAGGCCTTATCATGACTGAGGACACTCCTCCTTTTTCATCGTCTTATTCTCTTGACTTCTATGATCAACATTTGCCTTATTCTCCTCTTATATCACATTTTTTTTTCCTAAGCTCCTTTACTGGAGCCTTCTATAAAACTTATGAAATATTTCAGAATTTACAGGACCCTGCCCTCAGCCCTCCTCACCTCATACCCCCTCCTCCTGTGTGATCTCATCCGGTTCCACTGTTTCAGATGCAACCCATGTATCCGGAATCTATTTCCACAGCATGGACCACTCTGCTGAGTTCTGCCTTCTTTGATCCATCTCCTCCTTGGCCATCTTCATGTGGATGCCTGATGGGGATCTTACACTGAACATGGCCAAGGTACAACTATTGATTTCCATATTCACTTCTACCTATTAATCCACTCACAGATGCAACCCCCTCCCTACCAGTCATTTGGACTTTGCTTCACATTCATATCCAGCCTGCCAAAATACATCCCAAATCCAACCACTGCATATCTTCTTCACTCTTACACCTTAGTGCCAACCACTGGCATCTCTCTCCAGGACCAATGCAATAGTCTTTGAATCATTGCTCTGTCAACAAAGCTTTTTTAAAGCTTTCTAAAGCTTTAAATCCTCTGCTTCCCACTAAACTTGGGGTGAAATACAACCATTATTAAAAACTACAAGACTTCTAAAACCTGGGCCTTGCTTCCCACTATCCTACCCTCACTTGTAGCACAGATATCACACTGACCTTCTGTCACAGAACATCTGGTTTGTTTTGATTGCAAGGGCTTATCTGCCCATTATTCTTATGTTTGTGAGATTCAGTCCCCAAATCTTTCCAAGGTGCTCTCTTCTTATCATTAAGATCCCAACTCCAGTGGTTACTCCTGAAGACACCCTCATTACCTGGTGGAGCTGTCCCACCCAGTCATTCATGTGAAACAGTCAACTCTTTTAGCTTAATCACAGCATGTGTTTCTGAAATGATTTATTTGCTAATGTATCTCTTGTCTGTCCTCATGGCTAGAATACATGCCCCTTGCAGGAAATTACTCTATGCTGTTTATTGCTCTATCCCCAGAGCCTAGAACAGTGCCTGGCGCATAGAGAAGCTAAATAAGTACCTGTGGGATATCTAGCTAGAATCCAAACGTGGGGGGCGGGGGGCTGATAAGTTAAATGCTGTGTAAAAAACTCACTGCTTGCTCTTTCTAGTGCCTGTCTCCCATGAGAGTGCATTTATCCATCTTAAGATTTGTAGATAATCCCAAACTGCCCTTCCATGATTGTAAGGCCCAAATATGAACTAATCAGGTGAACTCCTGATCCAAATATCTTGCTTCACATTCCGGTGTGTCATGCAATTCTGTTTTCATGTTTTTGCTTACCTCTGAGGCCCAACGATGCCAGGATTCTTATGCCATCTCATCAAGGACAGAAAGAATGAATCATTGTGAATAAATCAAGCTAGCACCAAAGGAAAATATGGCTATATGTGTGTTTAGAGCAATGAGATCTATGTAAGACTCTACTTTTAAGACAATGTTCAGGTGGTAATTAAAAATGTAACTCCACCCCAAAAAAATCAAACAGTTTTTTGGCCACTAGAAAATATGAAATTTCCTTCAAGAGCAACCCTTGAGTTGAGGCAACTTTCTAGGGCTTATTTTTTTCTTTTTGCATTTACACCACTATTATTTTTTCTATAATTACTTTGTTGTCGCCAACATCATCAGTATTATCACTGGTAAAAGAAATTTCCATTTGGAAAAATAATGGAAGCACGCGGTACAATTACTAATACTGACCTGAAATTTAAGGCAGGATGGTAGCTGAATTATAACTAATTAGAGACTAGCCATCAGAATTAGGGAGCTCTGCTGGTTAGACATGTTCAGCTTCAAGAGGAAAATAAAGTGTGAACTAGGGATAAAAACCAGAGTCTACCTTGCATCTTCCCACAGTTTGGCAATTAAATGAAATTCACACCAGTTGAGATCAAGGATGCCTGGAGGCTGACACAATAAAAGAAGGTTATATATGCCCGTTCGACATGTTGACAGAATTACAATCATTTCAGTGCTGGAAGGACAGGGAATTTTTGATGAGTTCCTTACAAGGGATATCTTTTAATCATAGGGAAAATGACTTCTCCAAAATATAAAAGCGGGCATGGTGAAATACTTCCTTTTGCATCCACATGCTTACATTTTAATTGACAAATAATTATGTTAGCTTAGATCTACAGTGTGCTCTTCCTCTTCTCGTCCATGCACCATGCAAACATAAACATTTAAGAAGCCATGTAGTCCAAAATATCTGACTTATTGGAAATAGTTTATGTTATAAAGGGCATTTATTTCTACCATATGAAAGATTCATCACTGGATGACTTTATAGAGAGCTCTCTTGTGTTTTTAAGTGTTTGCTTAGAGATTATTACTGGACCAAGAATGACAGAGAGAAGGAAATTTAAAGTTCACATTCTAGATGCTATAACCAATTCAAGAGCTATCAGAAATAAAAATAAAGCAACTCTGAAATCATTAAATGTGTCGATAGGAAAGTAAGTTAACATTTTAAGAACTTCATGGATCATTTTAAAGGACAAAAACACAATATAAAACAGGCCATTGGTAGTTAATCAAAAGCCGTGAAGGAAAGAAAATGGACCCTTTGCTTTTTCAGTAACTGGAACAAAAATATCCTTGTTCTACACTATCTCCATAGAATTTTCAACAGTCCAGCCTCAACCCGTGCGCTAGACGATCAAATTGTATATATGAAATAAGTTTTCATATACCAAAATTCTTATGCTCGGTGTTCAGTAACTACCGTTTACTTTGAAGTCACTAAATAATTGTTCTTAACCGAAGGATATTTTCTATTCTTTTGTGAAGGTCTTGTTTTTAATATTTACTGTATACTACCTTTATAAGAAAAAGAAAAGGTTCAAATCAGTTCCCTTTATTAATCTATGTTACATTACATGTGGGATCAGATCATGGGTATAGTTTACTACAGCATTTTTCTATGAAACCAAATATTCCTGACACATGAGCCAAAAACTCTGGCAGAAGAGCTGGTGGTGGGACCAAGTTTTGATGCCATTATATAACCAACATTTTCCTCACCAGTGAAATAACCCCTCTATCTGCTTGCCCTATAGGATTGCTATAAGGATAAGAAGGCTGAGCTTCCGAAAGCCCTTTGAGATGCATACCCAGCTACACACAAAGCTAGTAAAAGCAGTCCTATTTAACCTGGTGTGCCTTTTGCATGGTGAGCACTAGATGATTAGAAAGTCTTTCCGTCATGTCCAGGAAAGATGGAACCTTCTGGCATGTCCTCATTTGTCAGGAAGGATCATTTCCTCTGCCATGTGAATTGTTCTTTTGAAGTCAACGGAAGTGCTACAGTCCAGATATCCTATGCTCTGTACTCTAAAAACAAACTTCATTCCCCACTCACCAGAAAAGTTCTCTGTGAACATCCCGCAAAACCATGTGGAAGGAAATGAGAATATATTTCTGAGAATATAAGCTGACTTTCCTAGCTGGCCCATAAATACAATCACAGATAGAAATTCTACCACCACTGGGACTCAAGAGCAATTTGACCAATAATGCTCATCTACTGATATTCAAAAGATACAGGTCAAATGGTTTATGACGGTTTTAGCATATTATTATACACACTTTTTGTAAAAATCATTAAAATTGATCCTTAAATATGATTCCTTCAGTTTTCTTCTCTTTCGTTTTTTGCAATTAAAAAAATGAGCCAATTACAGCTACTTTCAGCTTTTTTTGTTGTTGTTGTTAGAGAGAGAGAGAGCGAGCACAGGCAGACAGAGTGGCAGGCAGAGGCAGAGGGAGAAGCAGGCTCCCTGCCGAGCAAGGAGCCGGATGTGGGACTCGATCCCAGGACGCTGGGATCATGACCTGAGCCGAAGGCAGCTGCTTAACCAACTGAGCCACCCAGGTGTCCCTACAAATATTTAGTAGTATTATTATTTAACATTTCTTTTTTTTTTTTAAGATTTTTTATTTATTTATTTGACAGACAGAGATCACAAGTAGGCAGAGAGGCAGAGAGAGAGAGGAGGAAGCAGGCTGCCTGCGGAGCAGAGAGCCCGATGCGGGGCTCGATCCCACGACCCTGGGACCATGACCCCAGCCAAAGGCAGCGGCTTTAACCCGCTGAGCCACCCAGGTGCCCCTACTTTCAGCTTATTGTCATGCTCTCCTCTTGGTTTTTATTTGAACCCTAAGGGATCAGCGTATTGGAGTATCAGAGACCACAGTGGATAGTTTCAAACAAAGCACGGGCGGAAATCACCTGCCTTTGCAACTCTCCTTTCACTGCAGCATTTTTGGCTTTTGTTTTGTTTTGTTTTTATCACCATGCCAAAAGTTTGTACCTAAATTTCATGACCCAGGTGCTATAATTATGCCTAACACAGCTAATCAATACCAGCGAAATGCTCCCATAATTTAATAGAACAGATAAAGCCTGGATGTCTAACAGATAAGGATAAATCATGTGGGCATGTGAATCACAGTTTTTATCAGAGACTCAGTGGGATCATAATGTATTCTTTCAATCCGTACCAAAGGTAGTAGCAGGAAGCTATTTTATAGATTTCTTGGTAATCTGAGCTGATGTTATACCTGTTACAGGACTTTTCCAATAAAATAGGAACACAGCAGGATAAAAAAGACACAAATGACAATTTTAAAACAGTCAATAAAAGCATGACTCTATAGTAATGGAAAATTTGTCCATGAATTGTGAAATATCAGTGGCTCGGTTGATGTAATAAAATAATTTGTGTCCTGCCACTGGAACTTTTTTTAATGTGCTAGCATGTACCTTTAATTTACTAGGTTTTTGTTTCCCCCCTTTGAGAGAGGAGTCACCAAAGGCAGTGAAACTTATTAAGAAAATAATGTATCTTAGTCAAATACAGACACCTAATCAAAAGAGCCTCTTGAATGGCTTTTTAAACTACTTTATAGGCCATTACTTTTATTCATGAAAGAAAATTTCAGCCCATTATGTGAAGAATAAATTTATATTTGGTTCTCTCCTTTCATGTAAATGGGAATGAACCATTTTATGTATAAAATAGTTAACCTCATGCCTCCCAAATTGAGAGTTTTCACTACCTTTTAAGTCATAGCTTGACCTGGAGGAAGTAAAATGCAGAAAGAATGAAAAGAATGAATCACCATTTTCTGCGATGATTTAAATTAAAACCAAAAAGAGAGAGAGAGAGAAGAGAAGAAAGGAATCATGGTCATTTGAAGGAAGAGGGCAGACATGACAGGATGTTCTGTTTGATCCATTGGAGTATGTTCTAATAGATTTATCCCCAGTCTTCTCCAGAGGGAATGCTACGCCATAGCTTAGGGTCTTTGTGGGTATTCATTTGCTAGGAAAACTTTCTTCACCCCCGCTTTACCCCCAGGGTTCCTAAATTATTACAAATAATTAAAATAATGGCAGAATCCTAGTTCCTGCCGAGGCTCTACTACTGTCAAATTCATGAACCGTGATTATTCTTTTCCGGAGACAAAAGTATTCATTCAAGTTCTATGACTTTGTATTTGGTATTAGACAGGGAGAGGGGCGCCTGGGTGGCTCAGTGGGTTAAAGCCTCTGCCTTCGGCTCAGGTCATGATCTCAGGGTCCTGGGATCGAGCCCCGCATCAGGCTCTCTGCTCAGCAGGAAGCCTGCTTCCCCCTCTCTCTCTCTGCCTGCCTCTCTGCCTACTTGGGATCTCTGTCTGTCAAATAAATAGATTAAATCTTAAAAAAAAAAAAAAAGACAGGGAGAGAAGATCATTTTTATCCCTAGAATATAAGAAATGAAGTCTCAAAGGGAGAAGAAGCAACTTATGAATGTTTTCTCGTCTAACAAACCAATCCAAGTTTCCTTAAATTCCTCCGGTCTTGGGACGTCTGGGTGGCTCAGTTGGTTAAGCAGCTGCCTTTGGCTCAGGTCGTGATCCCAGCGTCCTGGGATCGAGTCCCACATCGGGCTCCTTGCTTGGCGGGGAGCCTGCTTCTCCCTCTGCCTCTGCCTGCCTCTCTGTCTGCCTGTGCTCTCTCTCTCTCTCTCTCTAACTAATAAATAAATAAAATCTTAAAAAAAAAAAATTCCTCCGGTCTTAAACACATCTGAGAGTCGTGTCTGAAAAAGTGGATGCTATCTTGTCCTGACCAGGAGGCCAAAGAACACTAGGAAAATTGAACCAAAGATACATCATCTGTCTATTCTTGTGTCCTTCTGGTGGCTTCACTACCTGCAAGTCCAAGATTTTTTTATGGTCATTTTCATGGGATGGAAAACTTGACGTGCCCACAGCATGGATCATGAGGACGACCCCGTCACACTATACTTTGCTATAACACCACACTCCTGGGCGGTTTTGTTCTGCTTTTCTCGTGTCCATTCCTGTTGGCCTTTCTGCCTCTTTCCCCGGGCTGATTCCAGAGTGAGTTTCACCATCAGACCCCACCATGCCAAGGGGATACAAACATGGAAACCCCCGCACAGCAGCTGGTCGTGTTTGCAGAGACTTCAGAGGTGGGATAGGAACAGCTCTGCCTCGCTGTGTTTGCACAATTAACACAATGTTCAATGTGCAAACAGAGCTGGAGTGCTGACAACATGCCGCAGCAAACACAATCACCGTCACGCAAGAACTCGACGGCTCCGTGCTCCAGGGAAACAGGTCTGTTTTCCTTCCTTCAATTCACTTAATGAACAAATAGCTACATGGGAGGTTTTCCACCCTCTAGCTCAACAGTTTGGCTGAAACCTAGGTGTGACGAGGCGGTCTCCTCCAGCGAGCCAACCAAAGTCAGGCCACCCAACAGCACACCGTGCACAGCTATTGTACCCTCCTCACACCCAAGGAAAGAGCCAGACCAGCAGGTTCCCCATCAATGGCAGTGAACTTGTCGCCCTCTGCTAGTGAACCCATTGCCCTCTCTCCCAACACTCCAGACTTCTTTAGCCTGAACATTTTTAAGAAACAAAGATAAATAATTATTGAGATGTCCCCGTTGATTCTGAGGAGGTCAGACTAACTTCTCTCCAGGATAACTAGTTACTGGAAGCTTTATGTTGCTTCCGTGGGTTGTGTGACAGTGGCCAAGTTCTCCCTTCAACTCTATGAACCGCTTAATAGCGCTGGAGCCAAATTATCTGGGCTTCTTTCCTGACCTTGACCTAGCTGTGTGACCTTACCCTTCCTGGGCCTCATCTAATCTGTAAAGAAGGAATTAAAATAGTAGCTATTCCGTAGGGTGATTATAAAGATTGACAGAGGCAACAGAGCTCAGCATGCAGCACGTAGCAAGCACCAATAAACATTCGCTATTGATTCTAACTTTGGTGGTGGGGGTCAGAGCAACATGTAACCAGACGTGACAAGGACAGAAGCAGTTTTCAGTCCGGTGACAGCCATTCAGTTAGTCACAGGTACCGACTTGTTACTGGCCTCTTAGTCTGCCTAAAGTTCATGATTTCTCATTCAGTCTGAAAGGGCTATAGATTAATACAGTGGAGTGAATCAGATGGGCTTCTTTTCATGAAGCAAGACAGGAACATGTGATGGTGAGTGCTGGATTGGAGTCAGAGGCCCTCCAGCTCCGACTTACCACTGGGTAGGGCATCTGGCAGATAACTCATTTAGAAGTAGGGATGATAATGACACTACTTATCTTATAGTAGTTTAGTGAAATAAACAAATTTAAAAACCTGACTGTATTAGCTATATAGAAAGCCAGGCAAATACAAAAGACTATTACTCTCGTCAATGACCTCAATTACCTTGTCTGCTTCTTCCTGGCTGCTTCGAGGCTGCCATCAATATCCACTCCCTCGAGGGAGTCCTCGCTGCCAGCACCCTCTCTTGGAATGCCCACAAATTGGTAGTAGAAATTATTGCATGAGATCACTTATGTAAAGCAGATAACAACCACTAGGACAGTTTCCTTAGATAGTACATCTCTTCCCTAATTCATTTCTCTACCTGCACCTGTTCCCCTGCATAAAGAGAACCCATGGTACAGAATCTGAGGCACAAGGGTTTTGAGAAGAAAGGAAAAATGCCAAGGATTAGATTATCCTCCATTGCGTATATAAGGTGTAGTGAAGGGTACTTCACATACATGCATTACGTGTGCAGGGTAGTGGTAAATGTTGGAGTAATTGTATGTAGTATGTATGTAGTAAATGTTGACTGGATGTTCTTGGTTAAAAAATGGAGAAATTTGGAGATAATTTGAGAAGCTTAAGAGTTCCGTTGAGGTCTGCCTATCTAAACTTCATCCAACATAACTTTTCTTTTTTTTTTTAATATAAGTAGGCTCCACGTCCACTGTGGAACCCAAGGCAGGGCTTGAATTCACCATGCTGAGATCAAGACCTGAGCTGAACTCAAGAATAGGATTCTTCACTGACTGAGCCACCTAGGCACTCCTGTCCAACATGGGTCCAGTGATTTGATCAAGACTCAAGTGATTTTTTTTTTTTTACTAGTTACAATTTATTGAAAACTTACCATGAGCTGGGTACCACACAAGACTCTTTGCATGTATTATTTCTCATTCTCAAAATTGCACTTGGGATTGCATGTTGTCCCTGGCCTAGAGAGAAAGACATGGACTTGGAGAGGTTCAATAGACTGCCCAGCTCACCCAGGTGATGAGTAGCAATCTGGATTCAAATCTTGGGCACAGAAACACACCCTCGTCCCCGATGCTGCAGAGCCTCCACTGTGTCAGACCCAAGTAATACCCATGAGCAACTGGTGCATGTAACCTGGCTGGGTTCTTGCCTGAGATGAATTTGCAAACCTACTGATAGGCTCCCTCTCCACAACTGAATTCAGCATCTTGTGCCCAATAAGGTGAGCAGAAATAACATCTTAAGAAAGCCAGTTGGGACAAACCCGAATGCAAATCCTAAAACTATCATTTAAACCATGCCTCCAAATGTAAAACAAAATGTTCTGCCTGGTAACACAGATTAATAAAATAATTAAGCCATGTTAGACAGGTAATGCTTTAGTCAATTTAGTGTGGGTAAAGCACTCTCGCACAGATTGCAACTTCTGCTCAGAGACTATAAACATTTGCATTTTATGAGTTTTTAAAAGCATATCTTATTTTAAATTCAGAACCTTAATGTCACATGCAACTGCATTTGATGGAAAGTTGTTCAGGTGCCATTTGGAAAAAAGAAGCCAAATACTTGGTTTGGGCAGAGGTCTTGAAGTAGGGTAAGGTCAGTCTTTAAAAGTAGCCAAGTGGATCTAGCTTGAAATATTAATCATTTGTTTACCTACGCTTAATGCATTTTACCCCCGTTAATCTACACGGAAATCTCACTCGGAATTTAACAGCAATCTATACCCAACCATCAAATATTTAGTGTCTGTTTAGGAAAAGTAATCGGTAGAACTCAAAGCTACTATTTGCTCTGTTTGATTAATGTTTACCAAGTGAAAGTTTTGGAGCAAAATAATACATCAGTGTTTCGCCCTCACTGAGGCTTCTTCTGCTTATCAATACCGTGTCTCCTAATCCTTCTTAGCATCGTCTTTTGAAAATGGAGCACAGTGAATATTTTCTTGAATTAAATTTTAATCTCCGTCAAGAATCTGCATTTCTCATGGACAACAGATGTATCTATCACCTTTACAAAATTCACCCGAGATAAGCTAATAGTATTGACCTCTCGCTGCCTGCTTGCCTCCTCTCCAAAAATCACTAACCACGGTCGGTTATAACAAACAGCAGCATCCCTCCTGCCCTGGCTCCTTCCTCTTGCATTACTTCTGGTGAATGCTGTCTTCTCTGGAGGTGCCACAGCCCTAGCACACGCTCTAGGTTCAGGCTTCCATGAATGAGTTAATGAGCATCCCCCCATGCGTACTGAGGAAAATGGAGTCTTCTCTGCCCATTGAGCAGGCTGTTGCAATGATTAAACAAGACATAGTGCAGGGAAACATTTTTAAAATAGTAAAATGAAATATACAATGCAGTCTTATTAAAGTTTCAGCCTTTGAATAGCGCATGGTAAGAAATATTTGAATGAAGTTGAAGAGTAGGACATACCTGTAGGCTCATACAAATTTGCATAGCTTAAATAAATAAATTTGTTAGTTTGGTTCCTTAAGCCTGAAATGCAAAATGGAAAACAAAGCTATGCCCTTCTCCTCCTTCCTCTCAACTCTGACTGAGAGCCAACCTCTCAGAACAAAATTATTTTTGTGATCAAAAGCGTTTTTTTCAAGAATTGCATTTTGTCAGGGCACCTGGATGGCTCTTGTGTTGGATTCTTGATTTTGGCTCAGATCATGATCCCAGGGTTGTGGGAT
>RCUC01068732.1:0-30863 GCA_003697995.1 Taxidea taxus jeffersonii
AAAAAAAAATTAAGTCAAGCCTACATTTCTGCAATTCATTGAGTTAAGTTCTGTCTCTGAAATACCACACTTAACATTCTGGAATATATAATATGAATTCATTTATTCTCTTGTATTTAAAGGCTATTTCTTATAAATTCTGGTTAGCACAGTCCTTCTACTAAATGGAAAAGGAGCCAAATAAAACAGTAGTGCTTCATTTGGTACTTAAGAGCCTAGTAATATCCCTTTGGGAAACACATGCTTTGGTGCTTTACAATTTTAAGAAAATCGAAGTCGCTTTACATGCAATAGCTAATTATGGTATACCACAGAAAACCGGGAGTTTTATGCATTTAGAATTGTTCACATAAAGCCCTGAGGTACCCGCCTGTCATTTAGGCTACAAGCCTCCCTTGATCTTGTATAGTCTTTGTCACCATTTCCCTAGTGCCCCAAACTCAGAAGAGTCTGATCAACAATCTTGTCCGGAGATACAGTCAATTTAGTATGATTTTTTGTGATACAGACTGTGCAGATCGTCTAGTTTTGAAGCACTGTCTTCTACGGGAGTTTCACTTGAAGTTCCTAGGTCTCCATTTTCATGTCCATCAGCTACTGCCTTCTTATTAAACCCTGAAGGAAAGAGGAAAAAAAGCAGATACTTTCTAGTCCAAAAAAAGTCTTATAACTTTATTGAGCAAAGCCAAAGGAATGCCCACTACTATTATTAATAGTAATGAGGCAAATAATGGGGCCCTAAATTAATCAAGTTAGTAATTTCTGATAAGGATTCTTCCTTCTTCTGACAGATAGCAACACTGTACAGATTTTTTCATATTCTCTATTAGACCTACCAAAAAATTATATATAATTTCCTACCAGACTTTTCATGAAACTTAGAATACACACAATCATAAAATTCAGTTAAGTTCTACTTACACAAATATATAATAGTCAACTATATGTTTCTTTTACATTTTGCTTTCAGATTTGTTAACTGCAGTGCACTGAGGCAAAGACTAGCTTATTGCTAAAAATCAGAGTTGCTGGTAAGACAATGTCCAGATACAATCTAAAACAAATTTTGGTTAATCTAAAAAATAGACACTGGGCTTGCAAATAAATTAGAGTTGATTATGTCACCTATTTAGTGAGCTATGAAGTATGGACACAGTGCAAAACAGTAACCAGTGGATACATTTTTTGTGTTTTGAGTCCATTAATAGTAACAAATCATAAGAGCATACATTGTGATTATACAAGTCATATTTTAAGTGGTCTGTAATTTACACAGGTGACAGAGAAGTCTTTTAGCCTCAGCTGCAAAAAAAAGAAAGGAAGAAGCCTTCTAATCCAGACAGAAAATAGCAGAAAGGGTGAAGGACAATGAAATCATAGGGAAAGCAGCCCAACAGTGTAAAGTTTTGACATATTGCCACAATAGTTTTGTTCAAGATGCATGGGGAGAACACAATTGCTACTGCGGTCTACGTGTAGATAATTAGTAAAATCCAGTTTTACCACAAAAACATTAGTTCATCAGTTCACTATATAACTCTATGCCAGCAATTCTCATTTTTGGTTTTCAGGATGCCTTCACATTCTTACTAAGTACTGCGATTCCAAAGAGTTTTGTTCATGTGGTTTATTAATGTTGTGTGAGTTATTGATGTTTACCATATTAGTAATTAAAACTTCTGAGATAGCTGAAAAAAATTATGACTTATTTTCAATTTTGCAAATATCCTTAAAGTCTGGCTTTAGGGGCACCTGGGTGGCTCAGCTGGTTAGGCATCTGCCTTTGGCTTGGGTCATGGTCCCAGGGTCCTGGGATTGAGCCCTGCATCAGGCACCCTGTTCGGCGGGGAGCCTGCTTCTCCTTTTCCTGCTCCCCCTGCTTGTGCTCTTCCTCCCTCTGTGTCAAGTAAATAAACAAAATCTTTTAAAAAAATTAAATAAAGTCTGGCTTTATAGAAGATAGCTGGATTTTTTTTTTTTTTTTGCCTCTGCTTAATCTATTACAAGTATATAAAAAGCTCACCCTCACAAAGATACATAGTTGGAAGAGGGAAAAGTAGTTTTAATAGGCTTTTCAGGTAACTGTCAATTTTCTTCTTTGATATTATACCAAAACTGGATGCCACAGAATTGAGCTGTTCACACTGTTATATTAAAATCCACTTGTCTATATTGCCATTTGAATGACTCTTTCAGCATGCAGGATTTTGTAACGTCATACACTGGTCAATTGAAAAATATCAGATCACTGAGTTATGTAGCAATTCCAAAAGTTGAGATATTTCATTTTTACTATATCAAAAAAAATCACATTTATTAACATCGCCACCAATCTTATTATATAAGTTTGGTGTTGGAAAGCTGTCAAGCTCATGGTGATTGATAAATGTCTTACAAAATTCTAATTGTCACTTGAAAGCTGAAATTCAATCACTGGCAATAAATACTGTCAGATGTTTCCCTGAAGTGATGGACTCATCTTGTTCCTTTTATTTTTATTTACTTATTTTTTTAAAGATTTTATTTATTTATTTGAAGGAGATCATAAGTAGGCAGAGAGGCAGGCAGAGAGAGAGACAGGGGAAGCAGGCTCCCCGCTGTGCAGAGAGCACGATGCAGGGCTCCAGGGCTCCAGGGCTCGATCCCAGGAACTGAGGTCATGACCTGAGCCGAAGGCAGAGGCTTTAACCCACTGAACCACCCAGGTGCCCCATCTTGTTCCTTTTAAAGAGAATGGCTGCCAAAGAGTTTGAACAACCCAATTTGTCAGTCATT
The DNA here is from genome assembly GCA_003697995.1 of Taxidea taxus jeffersonii. Lineage (NCBI taxonomy): Eukaryota > Metazoa > Chordata > Mammalia > Carnivora > Mustelidae > Taxidea > Taxidea taxus. The sequence goes on from RCUC01068732.1 coordinate 2,776, forward strand.
CTTCAAGTCAGAATTGTCTTCCATGAAAAAAATGGCCAGTTTAGCTAGCTACTTGACCACTTGAGTGCTTTTCTTTGAGACCAACATCTTGGTTCAGCATGCAGACTCAGTGCTTTACGTATACTTCTCATCTCATAACACACAGTATGAAAAAGACATGCATTCAAGGGTCAAGATTTAATAAAATAAACAGTTTTACTATTTCAGAAAAGTGGCATTTTATTCTTCTTCTTTCTTTTTTTTTAATATCTGAGAAGATAGCAAGAAAGAAACAATGATTACTTTAGGAGTAGCACCACTGCCTTGATTCATACTAAGGCAAACAGGAATTTACCCCCACAGCTTTTGCACCATCAGTGCAAATATCAACTCAGAAAAAACAAAAAACGAAACAAAACAAGAAAAAACAGAAATAAGATTTTAGCACTATTATGAATGCTTTTTCAGGGGGAGTTATTTATCTATTTGAGAGAGAGCGAGAGAGAGCATGCACACGAGTGGGGGGGGGGGGGGGGGGGGAGGGCAGAGGGAGAGGGAGAAGCAGACTCCTTGCTGAGCAGGGAGCCAGAATGAAGGGCTCAGTCCCAGGACACTGAGATCATGACCTGCACTGAAGGCAGAGGCTTAACAGAATCAGCCACCCAGATACCCCTATTATAAAGTTTTTATCTCATGAATTCCCTCGAAGGGTCTTCAGGGACCTCCAGAGATTCACAGATCACAATTTAAGAACCACTGCTCTATGTAAAAGAAAGGGCTAAAATTTCTCTGAACAATATGTGTAAATAATAGCAAAGGAACTAAACCAAAAATCCTCAAGGTCACATATCCTGATTCTCATAATAATCACAAGACAACGGTCTAATAACATATTCATATTAGTCTACAAATCATTCTATTATGAAAGAAGAATTTGCATTAACACAATAAGATGACAGTAAGATGTGTATCTACTCTAAAAGGCACATATAGGGACGCCTGGGTGGCTCAGTTGGTTGAGCGGCTGCCTTCGGCTCAGGTCATGATCCCAGCATCCTGGGATCGAGTCCCGCGTCGGGCTCCTTGCTGGGCAGGGAGCCTGCTTCTCCCTCTGCCTCTTCCTACCACTCTGTCTGCCTGAGCTCGCACTCTCTCTCTCTCTCTCTCTCTAATAAATAAATAAATAAATAAATAATCTTTTAAAAAATTAAAAAAATAAAAAATAAAAATAAAAGGCATATATATCAGTCTTTATTTCAGAATCTAGAACACTTGAATTTTTATTTTTTTATTTTGCAAGGATCATTTGTAGTTCAGTAACTGGTAATACACTTGTCTTAAAGTCCAAGATGAACCTAAGAGAACTTCTATGTAAGTAACGTTTTGGCACAGTGACCAGTATGCAATAAAACTATAAGCAAAGGAGAGCTTCAATTTGTTAATGATGATTTCCCATCATTAAAACAGTGTTACTGAAGAAATCTAAAATTTTATATTTTAAAAGTTTACTAATGATAAATACAGTAATAACTTTTAGAGTAATTTTTACCTTGCAACACTTTGATTTCCCCGCTTGTGTCTTTGCAAGTGGCACCAGGATTACTCCCTCCCTCTAACTCATCAAGGTATAAACGGTAGCGATGTCCACTCTCATCTTCATACTCTACATTTTCATCATCAGAATCCACTTCGGGAGCCACATAAACTACTTCAAATTCAATCTCTCCTCTCTAGAGTTAAGAAAGAAAATGAGGAAATCATGTTACTATAATTATACTCAAAAAATGGTTTCTAAATTCTTTGGGACGTGTAATAGGCATGAGAAGTAGCAGTAAGACTTCAAATGTAGCTCCTTTCAAGACAACAAATAATGAAATTCTAGAATCTCAAAAGATAGAAAAACACACAAAGGCCATTACATCCAGACCAACCCCACGAATCCTAATTTCCTTTGAATAATACAGTAGCTCTTTGTACCTGTCACAGTATTTTTGCTAACAGACCACTAAAATTGAATGCTTAACTACTCAACTTACAAAATTTTAGAACAAATGTTCAGTTTAGAAGTTATTCTGCCATTTTGTCCTTGACATAGCAAATCCACCCAAGTAGTCATATTAAAGTTGCACTTAGGGGCATCACACAAACTTTTCCTTGACTAATTCAAGAAACCTCTACACAATGATTTCTTGTTTCTTACTGAATAGATCTTGAGCCTTTAATTAACTTTCACTGAGTAACATAATGTTAATAGTAATTATTATAATAGTTATTTTATTTATTGTGTGAAACTATATCCTTAAATCCTCAGAATAACCCTACTGTAGTACAGTCTCTTTTACATGAATGAGAAGCCTGAATGAGCTTTGGAAAGAGCAGATAAATTTTTCCAACATAATGAGTAAGTAAATCATAAAAACAGAAATTTGATTCCAAAGTCCTTGCTCTTTCTATTGGACTACATGTATCATATTTGGGGATGCCTGGCTGGCTCAGTCAGAAGAGCACGTGAAGCTTGATCTCAGGGTTGCAAGTACAAGCCCCATGTTGAGGATAGAGATTACTTAAATAAATAAATATTTAAAAATACTTAAATAAATAAATGTAGTATTTGTACCGCTATTCTTTTTTGTTTGTTTGTTTTTAAGATTTATTTATTTTAGAGACAGAGAAAGTTCAGGCAAGGGGAAGTACAGAGGGAGAGGGATACAGAGAATCTCAAGACTCAAGACTCAGACTCCCTGCTGAGTGCAGAGCCTGATGTGGGGCTGGATCTCACAACCCTGAGGATCATGACCTGAGCTGAAGCCAAGAGTCAGACATTTAACTGACTGAGCCACCAGGCACCCCTGAACTGCTATTCTTTAAAAAAACTTACATTCAAATGAAAAGTTACAGGTTATTTTATGTTTAAAAAACATTCCAAGTCATTTAATAAGAGACTACAATCACTACACACAAGTCTGGTATTTGCAACTCTGAAAATTATGGCCTGCCTTTGCTCTAAAGAAAGCATGCCATTTTTCACTGTCACTCGCCAAGTCAGTATCTTTGGTGCGCTGCTTTCCCGGATGTTTATGTTTCAAAATTTTAATACACGCTTAGCATTTCCTTAAAAGTTTATGACTGCCTGTTTGTATTTCCTTTACCACAGCTGCCATTCATCTCACTCTTATGCCACCGGATATGGCCAAGTTGGGCTGAGAAAACACCAACTGAAAGAGGTTATTACGGTTGCATTCTGAGATCTCTCTTAGCAGATAATGCTTACAAATACCACTTAGGGAAGAGAGATGGGTTAGTGCGGTAGTCTTCCATAAAGTGAATTAGGTCCGTGGGTGGCAGTCATGCAGACAGATTTTAGGCTTAATATGAGGAAGAACTTCCTAAAAATCAGCAATGTACAGTAACAGAATGAACTACTTTATCAACAAGTCCCCCCTTTAATATAAATATTTAATTAGTGATATTGTAGAGATTTATACAGTGTGTAGTTGAACCACATAAGCTATAAATTCACTTTCACTTTGAGATTCAATTCTACATTGATGATCCAACAAACATCTCAATGTACTATCAAAATCTAATTTCTTCAACCTTCTTGAAGGAAAAAAGGAAAACAAAACAAGAAAACTTGGTAACAAATAAGACTTGTGGGTATGAATCCCAACTCTGTAATCTATTTTCTCTGCAACCTTGATCAAATCATTTAGTCCCTAAGGACTTCTGTTTACTCATTTTAAATAAGAGGGTTGGGCTAAATGATTTCTAAGGACCCTTTCAGTTCTAACATTTATGTGTGTAAAACCAGTCGGCTTCTAGCATTGTTTTCTATAATACCTTCTATTTGTAGTGTTTTAGTCATTAATGATGTTTTGCTTTCTAAGTACCAGGTCCTGTTCTGAGCACTTTATATGAATCAACATACTTAACCCTTACAGTTCTCTGATAAGGACACCGTAGCAGAGCAGAGGATTTAAGTAAACTGCTCAAAGTTATACAGCTGTGGAAAAAGGCAAACAAAATCTTCTTCAGTAAATCTGGCTGAATGTCTTCTATAAAAGGCCCGAATCAAAGGGAACTAGTGTCTAAATAAAAACACTTTACTACTTGAGAAGCCTCAAGTACTGGAAATATAAAATACTCAGTAAATTTGAGAAGAGCCAGCTGATAGATCCAATTTTAATTGCATAATGGGAACTTACCTGCTGGGAAAGAATGGTTACAGCTTCTTTATGCTTTGTGTCCCTTAGGTTAACTCCGTTAACAGCCAGAATAGCATCTCCCACGTGTAGTCCTCCACATCTATCAGCAGGTTGCCCTGGGTGGATCTCAGAAATGAGGATTGGAACACCATGTTCTTTCCCACCCTAACCAAAAAAAAGAAAAAAAAAAATAGTCAATTAGTTTACTCTTTGTACAGTCACAGACTATTCTACTATTCTAACAATAAAACATCTTAATAATACATTTCAATAAGCATCTATCCTGTATAAATAGTGACCAAAATATTATTTGCCACTTAGGTAATGGTAAATATATTATTACTAGTATCAAAGTTATCTCTGAATAAAACAATAACATACATGTGCTTTCTAAAACACATTCCAAAGCGAAAAAAAAAAAAAAACACCAAATGAAAAAACTACAGTCCGCTAAACTCTTTTAAATATAAATAAAAATATTTTAATTTTAATAGTCCATAGCACTATTAGATTTTATCAAATCTAAATCACTATATTACTTAGCATTATTTTACATACTACAAAAATCACTGAAAGAGTGTAAGAAGAATCTGAATTTCAGAGATATTAAAATGTGAAAAGATATGCAACAAAGAATTGATAAAATGCAGTTATTTGGTACCTTTTACTTTTTAGCTTGTGTTATAATTATTTGTGTGTGTGTATTATTTGTGTATGTGTATATATGTGTATTATTTGTGTATGTGTATATATGAATATTGTATATGTACATGTATATACATATTACTTGTGCATGTATATATATATTATTATTTCTTCTAAAATTTATGCTCTTTAAGGGCAGTGCATTCAAAAAAGACAGGTAAGTATTCAATAAATACCTATTTATTGGTATAAACTTGACAGGTTTATACCTGTCAAGGTATAAACTTGTACATAACTCACATGTAAACTTAACAGATATACTTCTTACAATAAAAAAAAATTTCTGTATTAAGCAATACCAAAAAGCAAAAGAACTTAGGCAGTATCTAAGTATTACCAAATGAAAAACAGGGTAAACCCATATTATTCATTCTTCTGGAAAAAAGCACTCTAAGGACAGCAAAATGACTCCAAATATATGTACTTTATAATAAATAGTTGATCTCAGAAATGCTGCCCAAGACAACTGCTTATAAAGGCATCAAATTTAGAAAGAAAGAATATTTGGACTCAACAGCCACTGAAATCTGACAACAAAGAAATGAGTCAAGAGAAAGATAACACATACTCTAGAGAAAAGGAGAATATAATCTGGAGTCATTTAACATAGAAGAAAACAATCATACCCATTCCAAAGGTCCTAGAGGCAATCACAATATATTGTATAAAACTATAACCCAACTCATAATGAAAATGCTAAGTTGTGCTTAATAAAGTAATAATTTTACTAAAGTAATACTTAATAGTCATTAGGAAGATTTACATTAAAAAAAAAGTTTACACAAAAGTGGTGTTGCCCAGGGGAATAAATTTAGTTATTTAGAGAATATATCCAGAATACTGTGCTTCCCAAGAATGTCTAACACAGGAGCACAATTATCCTAGTTAACTACAGAAGAGGAGACTGGAAGCACTACTTCTTACTGTAATTGAAATGCCAAGGCCTTCATGATCTTCCTTAAGGAGAAGAACTTTTCTAATCGGACCAACACCCTGGCTTTTCTTTAAAGAGTCTTGATCCTTAATGGGGGAAAAAAAGAAGAAAAATTAGTACTACTTAAATGATATATCAAATAGAGTAAACCCAAGCTATATAACTCGCTTTTAGAAATCTTCATTAATTTCTTGGAATGGATACACAGTAAAGTGTTAAGAAAAAATTAACAGATAAAATGGTAAAATGAAAATAGTTGTTCTGTTAATTTAGTGAAACAGATGGATGATTTTCTCATGTTTTTGTTAGTTTCTTTAATATTGATTCATCTCCTTTTAAACTGTAGGACATTACAAAGGAAACTATTGCCAGGAATTAACTGAAAGCAAATATCTTCAAAAAACAGAAGTAGTAAGATGTTTATTTTTACTAGAAAATATCATAAAGATCTACATCATTTTAACTAATTTGTAGAATTTAAAAAACAAACTGTCAATTGAATCATTAATTACTTTTCATTCTGTTGAGCTCTGGAGTCTACCTCTTAAATAAAGGACTTTGTTCCATAAATTAACCTTTCTCTGGTACCTTTACTTTTTCCTTCTCTGCTAAGTTCCTCCCCTGTCCAGCATATAAACAAATTCTAAGCCTCTCCCAGCTTTGAATACTGACCACATGAAAACATAAAACAAAATAAAAACCTTTAATTATCTACTATCTTCTTTAGCTACCACCCTATATCTTTCCTTAACCTTCACACAGTTAATCCCTACGATATCTACTTCCTTGCCTCCCACATTCATTATTTTAGTCACTGTAATTAGGATTTTGTGCCCATCTGCTCTATTAAAACTGTCTTCTCTATAGTCACTGGCAACCAACACGACTATATCCAATGTATAAATTTTAGTCACTATTCTACATAAACATTGTGGAAAGTTGATACTGTTCACTATCCCCCTTCATGAAACCCTCTTTTCCTTGTTTTCTATTACATTACTTTACTAGATGGATTATATGTGACAGCTCCATTTCAGACTCCCTTCTTCGGTGATCCATGTCTTTCCCTCACTCCCTAGAAGTTTCTTTCTATCCCTGGCCTCCTATTCTTTTTCTTTTCCTTTTTTTTAAAGATTTTATTTATTTATTTGACAGAGATACAACGTTGAGAGGGAACACAAGTAGGGGGAGTGGGAGAGGGAGAAGCAGGCTTCCCGCTGAGCAGGGAGCCCAATATAGGGCTCAATCTTAGGACCCTGGGATCATGACCAAAGGCAGATGCTTAACGATTGAGCCACCCAGGTGCCCCCTTTTTATTTTCTATATACTTCTCTGGGTTATTTAATCAATTCCATAGTTTGGTTATAACAGATAGATGATTTATATTAGGTAATATTAGGTAATATTTCTTCAACTCAGACTTCTCCTAAATTCCAGAGTCATATAGCCAACTGGATATATTTTGTTTGTCCCAATGGCACCTCAAATATTACATGTCTAAAACAAATTTCTCATATTTCTCCCCGAAATCTTCCTTTTCCTCTATTGCTTAATCAGTGAATGCCATCATCTCACTCAACTGCCTGCACCAAAAACCTTTACTCTTCCTTCTCATTTACCCACATAACCAAAAGCTGTTAATCACCAAGTCTTCTGGATTCTTTTTTTTTTTTTTTTAAGTAGGCTCCACACCCAATATGGGGCTTGAATTCACGACCCTGAAATTGAGAGTCACATGCTCTACTGAGCCAACCACGTGCCCCCAACTTTTCTTGATTCTAATTCTCTCAAAGCTACCCTTCCTCTCAAATATACTCCTCCTACATTCATCACTTTCTCCTCAGGTCACTACTGTGTCTTTCTCATGTAGGTCCTCTCCCAGTATATCCTCTTCACTATGCCAAAGTAATCTGTCAAAATTATGTTAAATCTTGAGTCCACCATTTTATTAAAAATCCCATGATTATCAGGTAAAAGTTCATAATCCTTTAGGTAGCATGAAATAACTTTTGCCTTCTAGCCACTGCTTGGAATTTAATGGTCCCCAATGTCCCAGAGAAGACAATGGCATAAGTACTTATTGTAATCCCCACTCTTCTCTCACCAACTTCATGTACATGTCAATTCTTCTCACAATAATCTTTACAGAGGCAACAAATACTTGAACTTGTTTAAGGCCATGGTTTATCTGGTACTAAGACATGTAAGCCACTGGGAAGGAGTCAGACATACTTTTGTTATGGAAAGGCTTTTATTTTCAGACAGCTGTAGTAATGAAATTTAATAAAGATTTATCCAGATAGAAAAGCCCTTGTACACTAGTGGCTACAGACGCAGACAGATGGACACAGATCTCAAATTCCATCTTAATTCAAGACCAAACAGGTGGAAAAAACTACAGTAGAATCTAGTTACCAAAAATTTCCTTTAAGAACTACCCCCAAAACACTTGCCAATTAATCAAATTATTTATTGAATATTATTTATTAAAATTAATAATTTTAAATTAATTATTAATAGAAAATTATTAATGTTCTCTGCTAAGCTTTAAAAAACAATTTAAATATGCATAATCATGATCCAGGAAAATTCTGAAATATGAGCCAAAGCATGAGCAATATGTCTTTGCTAGCAACAGTTCAGTTTTCAGAAATATCACTTTCAGGGCATTTCAGGGTAAGTCAACCAAGAACTTTTATGTATCTATTCTAAATACATTTAATTCTACTTTCCCTTTTTAAATAATCACTTTAAATAACACTAGAATAAAAAACATGGTAAGGACTTCTGACTAAAGGAAAAAGGAAGAGGCTGAGTAAGAAAGACTAAGGAAGCAAACATACATGGCCTGGAGGGGCTTGCATTGGTCGCTTCAGGTCATTCCGTCCTCTACAGGCTCTGATTACAGTTTTGTGACGATGCAAATGTATTTCAGCTTCTAGCTGATTCCAAAGTTTATCATGAGCTGGTCCCTTCATATCTCGTCCTAGTAACTGTATTTGTTGGACCCTTTATATTGAGAAAAGAGTTAATTCAGTTAGTTTGTCATTATTACAATTTTTATTACAGAGAGAATTCAGAAAAACTACTGAACACAAGTAGCTTTTGCATAAACCTGTTAGTAATAAAACTAATCCCTTTAGGAATCTCCTGAGGTCTCTCAGATTTGTAAAATACCAAAAGTCTGAAAAGAACAGTCTTTTAGAGAGAACTAATTTCTTTAAAAAGGAATGAATGAGACCTTTTCTAAACATATACTTAATTCAAATACATCTAAAAACAATTTTAACAATTTTTGAGACTAATGTCAATGACCATGTTTCATGTCTTACACATAATCAGGGTAGGTCAATAAACTCAGATACTACTGAATACTAGGTCTTTACAAGAGTCTAACTATACAAAAACATTTCTTTTAATGAAAGTTTCTTTTTACAAAATCATTATTTTAAATATGGCAAAAGTCAGAAAATGTCTTTTTTTTAGTGACCACGTCGTTGCAAATGGCAAGACTTCATTTCTTTTGATGGCTGCATAGCATTCCATTGTATATATATATACCAAATCTTCTTTATCCATTCATCTGTTGATGGACATCTAGGTTCTTTCCATAACTTGGCTATTGTGGACATTGCTGCTATAAACATTCGGGTGCACGTGCTCCTTTGGACCACTACGTTTGTATCTTTAGGGTAAATACCCAGTAGTGCAATTGCTGGGTCATAGGGTAGCTCTATTTTCAACTTTTTGAGGAACCTCCATGCTGTTTTCCAGAGTGGTTGCACCAGCTTCCATTCCCACCAACAGTGTAGGAGGGTTTCCCTTTCTCTGCATCCTCGCCAGCATCTGTCATTTCCTGACTTGTTCATTTTAGCCATTCTGACTGGGGTGAGGTGGTATCTCATTGTGGTTTTGATTTGTATTTCCCTGATGCCAGGTGATCCATATCAGTTCTTCTTTTTTTTTTTTAAGATTTTATTTATTTATTTGAAAGAGAGACATCACAAGTAGGCAGAGGCAGGCAGAGAGAGAGAGAGAGGGAAGCAGGCTTCCTGCTGAGCAGAGAGCCCGATGTGGGACTCGATCCCAGGACCCTGAGATCATGACCTGAGCTGAAGGCAGCGGCTTAGCCCACTGAGCCACCCAGGTGCCCCTCCACATAAGTTCTTAATGTGGTATCAAAACAATGAGTAAAAAAGTGTTTACCAAAAATAATAAATCACCGAAGTCTGTGAATAATTAACTTTAAAAAATTAATGCAAGCAGAACTCTGTATTATTATGATAAAGTCACTGTCATTCCAATGTGTTTGGAGGTTCAAAAAAGATTACATTTCAATGATCATAGAATGAATTCCTTATGGAAGTCATGCTGTACTTGTGAACATCATCTTTTATGGTTTCAAGGCAGGAAATGGCTGAAAAGTACAGATCTAGAGTTATTAGCATTTCAAAATAAGTTCCTACCAGTGTGTGTGTACGTGTGCACGTGTGTGTGTAAACCAGAAACACTTATGTGGTATGGCTAAATAAATCTGCAAAATATAATGCTATCAATATTAACAACAATAAGCTATACCCAACTATAAAATAACTCTTAAAGATTAATGTTGCACTTACTACAAGAGGTAAGAACCAACCTCATTAAATATCCAATTTGTTACCTCAGAGTACAAGGTACTCATTTTTACACACCTTCCTGCCAGTTCCTTATCCAAGTACTTAGCAGCCAGTCTTGCCCCATAAACTTCAGCCTGGAGAACAGCTATGTGTCTTCGAAGAGCTTCATTCTCTTTTCTCAACAACTTCACCTCAGCTTCAAGTTGAGCTTCTTTCATTTTTTCTTTTTTGTTTGCTTCAAGCTCTCTCTCCTATTTTCATTAAAACAAAAACAAAAAGAAAAACAAAAAAACCCACAATGTAATGAAAATACTCTTAAGGCTTTTCGGCAACAGACCATGTTCCTCAAACTACATAAAAGCGCACACAGTCTACAATACCAACAATGAAAGCATGTGATAAAAGTTACTTCATTTCTATAAAATGGAACACAAAAACAAAGATTTGGATCCAATTCTTTTTAACTAGTACCAGAAGGTGTTGGGACCACTTCCACATAAGATAATTCCATGCTTTAGGGTACTCTGACACTGAGGATACTAAGAGAATACTGAGAGAATACTTAGTTTTCTCTAAGCTCATGTTATCATATACTAATAGGAGTGGCTTCAATGAATAATTATATCTGCTCTCTATTTCCTTTCTAAAAATGCCTCAAGAAACTAAACTAAAATAAAAATAATCATTCTGGTGGTTGCATCCAAACATTTAATTAACTTTAACACAATTCTTTTTTGTTGCTATTTTTGTTGTTGTTCTTTTTTAACTTTTTTTTATTTTTTAAAGATTTTATTTATTTATTAGGGAGATAGCACAAGCAGGGAGAGTGGTAGGCAGAGGGAGAAGCATGCTTCCTGCTGAGCAAGGAGCCTGATGTGGACACGATCCCAGGACCCTGGGATCATGACTTGAGTCAAAGGCAGATACTTAACAGACTGAGTCACCCAGGCATCCCCAATGCAATAATTCTATAAACAAGTCAAAATCCTTCAGTTACACAGATTCTACAGCTAATTTACCTTTAGAGGACTATAAGAAACTTCACTGCTTAAATTAGAACACTCTAATTTTTTAAAGAGTTTGATGGTCAAGGAAAAGTGCTGGTAACAAATGCACTGAAACATTTACACATTAAAAAAAATTCTCTACTTAAGCATATCTATGGTATAGATTATCACTGAATTTGGGGATCTGGTTCATCTATCTGTCCATATGTCAAAGTGAATCAAGTTAAAATATGAATGTTTGCAGAGGAAAAAAGGGCCTCACCTGCCTTCTATGAGGTAGGATGGGCTTTCAATTTTAGCTCTCATAAAAGGATGCCGTAATATGCTCCACTTAGTGGATAATCCATATATGTGAATTAAAGGTGTTAGCCAGAGTATAAAACCTCAAGATCTTTGCCATCCAATTTTTATCACGAGCTTACACATGAAAAATAATGCTTCCTATGTCTATTCCTATAAATCAGGGGTGACTAATGGTGACTTCAGGGCCCAAGCACAAAACAGACAGACCAATACAAAACAAAGTAGAGTGGAAAATGGAAGGTAGAAAATCCTGCCTAAAGGCAGTCAAATTCAAACACACACACAAACTGTGGCTAAACAAAACTCTTAAGAGAGTTGAGTAAGGGCCCTGGCTAGATATTTTAAGTGTTATTTTTGGATCAAGAAAACTATCCAAACATTGTAAACTTCCATTTATCCTTTCACTGCCTTATAGAACCGCTTTTACTAACTCGCTGATACAGAGAATCTATAAATCTTGTGAAAATGTGGCTGTATTTGTTGACGAGATGTGGAAGACATTGTTCACTATGTCCCCTTTGTGAGACTTAAATAAAGATCTAGCTCAGTACCAGAAAAAATGTTTCTCTTGAGCAAATGGCAAGTGATACTGTTTCTATTGTATGGGGACTGATGATTATAATGATTCCCCCTTTTTATTCTGGATATTAAGAAGCTGAGAAACAAATTTAAACAAACTTCTAACAATTCTGGAATATATTTTGGCACTAATTCAACTGTCTGCTTTGGTCTACTGTTTTGACAACAGTATATCAATAAATGATACAGCTAAGCCTCAATATATGATATACTCAAATACAAGGCAGTGAGTATCAGTCTTAAACACACATAAAAATATATAAGCTAAAATGAGTAATTACCAAATGGCATATATATTTGTCACCTCTTTGATTAAAAATAATTTGTTGTTATTATAAATAAAGGAAGATTAATTATCAGGCTTTTTCAACTTCTGTAAAAAATATAACTATTAGACCATAATTTCTAGATACTGTTTTTCAAGAATTTGAATAATTAAGAATCCTCCTTTTACAACAACTTTGGAATTATTAACTGCAAATTCCAATTTGAATTCCAATTCGAATTCTAATTACGAATTCCAAATTCGCAATTTATTTCGGAACCTATTTCCTAAAATGCAAATATCAGTTCCCAAAAAAACCCCCACAGTTTGGATGACATGAACAAATATCTTTTTTATGAAACTACTGAAGTTAATGCTATTTGCTTCAGAAAGAGTTACAAAGACCAAGTATTCTTTGGTTTATGGACTAAATAAACTTTATGTTGAGAAGCATCTACTTATAATTACTTCGATGAGCTACTTATACAATATTAATGAAATCAAAGAAACACGTAGTAAGTCACCATTTTGCTATCATGATTCAAACCCCTAGTGAATCTGACAAGCTCTTAGGCCTGAAAATAACATTTGCAAGCACAAATAGGACTAAGAAAACTGAAGTTAATCACTTTTAGTTTTAAAGAAAAAATATGTATCTTTAGTTAACCTGTTTAATAGGTAACAAGCAAGAAGTTCATTTTCTATTCAGAGAACCACAAGAAATAAAGCTATAAGACAAAGTGGAACCTGATTAGGTTAGGATAGTGAGAAAAATATTAAGAATTTATATATTGATATTTTCTAAAATGAGTTCTGGTAAAGATTTTCAAAAATCAGTTGTTTCAAAAGCCACACCATTATTCCAAGACTGCTAAAAAGTTATAATACATGCAGTGGGTGAATAAGAAACCAACATGCATATTCTTTCTCTGGGGATAAACTCAAATTGAAAAAGAGGAAAAACCTAGGTCTGTTTAATGTAACTTGCAAACACTCAAGTGGGAAAACCAACTGCTCTTCTGAAGCAGAGGTCTGAGCAAGTTACAAGGCTCAGAAGTTGTCAATTATTAATGGGTTCTGCAAATAATGGTTACAAATCCCAAACAAAAGAAAAAACTTTAACAACAAGTAGTGAGGAAAGAGCAAACTTCAGGTGCTGTCAGATTAAAAAACTATCACCATGAATATCATTTCCAAATACAAAGCGACAACATGTAATATGCAAGTAAGATACTAAGAACACTTCAGTATGACATACTAACGCAAAACAGAAACAACATACTTACCAGCTCCTCCACAGAGGGGACAGACTTAAGATATAAGAAAAAAGTTTGAGAATTAGAAAAATATCAAACAAATGAGTCTATCTAGTGGTATAATCATTATAAGGAAAATTCCTGTATGCTGAATATCATTGGGGTAAAGTTCATTAGAACAAATATACTTGCAAATCGATAAGCAATAGTAACTATATAGTGTTAGATTAAAACTGCTTGTTTTGCCAAAATTAGTCAACTTATCTACCTGATTCAGTGCCTTTCCACTATAGCACCCTGTTTCAGATCTAATGTTAAAACTTCAAGTAAATTTTTTTCTAGTGAAAAAGTACACTGTTTCTCAACGTTAACATCAAACATCCCAAAGAAGTGGCGAGAAGTCTTGACTCATTTCAGTTAAACAGAACAAGGTTACTAACTCAAGATTCATAGAATTTCTAAATTTAAAACGTTTAAATAAATACTCAAAATAAATTCTAACATCAGTATTAGAAATCAAATCAAATGAAATTAATGGAAATCAAGTAAAACTTAAAATTGTATTATCATCATCATTATCATTTCATCTCCTGGCTCTCCCAAACTGTATCTGTCTTATTGCTGTGTCCACTATGGTCAAACAAGTGCCTGCACATAGTGCACACTTAATACGTAGGACATGAAGCTGAAATGAAACTTAAACAAATTTTCTACTTAAACCACCTGCATTAAGAGGGCAAAGGTTAATTATGGAAAATGTCTATAATGAGTATTATACAAACATTAAAGAATGTTCAGTGGCAGGAAAAATGCTTTTAAGAGCAACAGAGAAGATGTACCACTGGTTGGTACCTAATTCCATTTTCCCCTTCTTCCTTATTAACAGGACTCCAGACTGACTGGAGATGGCCATTTGACCAGCTAAGAGGCTAAAATGCAAGCTGGGGTTGCCAATGAGACGGCTAACTGGATTGGCAAAAATCGCTGAGGAGGATTTCATGAAAAGTTCTTAAAGAAGGCTAATGCAGCCTAGAAGCATCCTTTTGCCCTTTTCTTAAATTCTTCCTTCTTCCTGCCTGGAATGAAGAAATCCTAAGGACGGAAACCATGAGCTAAAAATGGCAGACCACAAAACTACAAAAAGCACCTAGACAAAAAAGATACCTAGTTATCTATAGAGCTATTATACCAGCTCTGGACTACCAATATCGGACTCAGGAGGAAATAATTTGTACTACTCGAGAATAATCCCAATGTCATTTGGCTTTCTGTTACATGCAGCTGAACTTAATCCTAACTGATCCAACAGGGCAAAAAATATGTTTACAGGTTATAATCACAAATACCTTTATTTTTTAAAAAATTTATTTATTTGACAGACAGATCACAAGTAGGCAGAGAGGTAGGCAGAAAGAGAGAGAGGAGGAAGCAGGCTCCCCGCCAAACAGAGAGCCCGACGCGGGGCTCGATCCCAGGCCCCTGGGATCATGACTTGAGCCGAAGGCAGAGGCTTTAACCCACTTGGCTACCTAGGCGCCCCCACAAATACCTTTAAAATATATTTATACAGATACTTTCAAATGGGAAAAGAATCCTATTCTAAGTATCAACTGCTTATTGGTATTATCCCTTCTCACCCTAGCTAATAAGACATCTGTGGATGATCATAAAGATCTTCACATCTACTGTGTTTTCTAAATTTCCCACAATGAGCATGTATTACCCTCTATATTCAAAAGCCTCATTAAAAACTGTCTTCTTCACCCTCTAAAATACATGTAAGTATATGTCACCTTCTAAACTACTTACCAGTTTTGCCTTAATGGTACCAGAGTCAACACTCTGACCAGTCTTAGCATGGAGCTGAAGCTGGATAGAGTGCAGTTGTAACAGCTGATCATGGACTTCTTTCTCCAACACGACTTTCTCTGCTTGGGTCTCTGTCAGCTCAGATTTCAGATCCACCAACTGTGCCTTATAAAAGAACAACATCAAGTAAGCTAATTTTCTTTATTTTGACTCTAATAATTTTTTAAAGATGACATAGACTACCTTTAAAATGAACAGATGAACTGAGTTGTAAGACATCCAACTAAACAGTCATAAATTCAATAGCATAGGTAAGATATTTTAGTGGCAAGGGAACCAACTCTACCATAAACAGTACCTTCTTTTTTTTAAAATAAAGTTTGTTTGCTTGTTTATAATCTCCATACCCAATGTGGGGCTCACATTCAAAACCCCAAGATCAAGAGTCCCATGCTCTTCCACTGAGCCAGCTGGGACCCCCATCTCCTAATACCTCCTAGTAACACAGAATGTTATTTCCATTTTACTTTGCTTATTTGAAGAGGGCTTTTCACTGTCTCACCTTTACCTACAAAGCTTACGAAAATATAGAGATATGGGATGGTTCATCATCTTCAGGGATAACATGTGCCATAGTGTCCACTAACATTAATGGTATAGTAAAGGAGAGGCAAGTGGCCACCCCAGAGAATACTAGCCCACATCAACCAACCCACTATCTAGTAATTATTTTAGGTGCTAAGGTGGGAGCCACTGAGGTCATAATGGGCCTAAATATCAGAGTTAAGGGTAAGCTACAGTTCTGCTATAGCAGAACAACTCCTCAGAACCACTTATCCATTCAAGTTGAAGTTTTAATTTTCACAACTGGTGTGTTTTACAATTGCACACAGGATGTGTTTCTTGTGGGTCTGATCTTCCCAAATGGCCAATAGATTAAAGCTCAAGGAAAGGTCTGAGTTTTCTATTTAAATGCAATATAATTTTACCAAGCCTCAAGGGGTTCAATGAGAAAAGAATTGTGGAAAATATCTTTAAAATTATAGATAATTATTTATGTCTTGGAGAAGCTTTCTTATCAACTTAGGTGATCTAAATGCAAGCCCACAAAAGAAAAATGTGGCAAGTTACAAATATATTTAGAATTGGTCATCCCAAGGAATTCAAAGCAAAGGAAGGTTTAAAGAGGGTTAGTGAGGGAAAGAGAGCTCAGAAGTGCTTGGAAGTTAAATGACAAGGACAAAACAGAAGTAGTAAAGCAGTCCAGAGTTGGGAAGAAGACTAGAAGAGGCAGAGAGAAACCAGAAGCAACTTAGGTAAATTCTCTGGGTTCAGCGACCAAAGGACTAAAATACATTTCTGCATCCCAAATGCACCAATCAGCACCTAGTACACAAAAGATGTTCAGGAAATATCTTTAAGTTGAAATGAATGCTAAGACTAGCCCTGTGCTTCCAGATAAATCACTCTGTCCTCACTGGTTTCCCTAATTTTAAAACAGGGATAATATCCATGGCTTTGACTATTCTCATGAGATTATTAATCTTATACATGAAAGCACTTCTACAATAGGAAGATGTTATTATCAAGGAGATTAGATTACTCCAGAGAAGTTTTCTACTGACAGAATGCCCAAGACTGGATAGGAACATGAAGCTGGATAAATGACTATTTCTGGATGAAAGACCAACACTAAGATTTATTCCCAATGGAAATCACTACATGCTCTGAATGACATTTTTTGTTTTGTTTCAATCACAGCTTTCTTGAGATAAAATTGCTGTACCATAAAATGCACTTTAAAGGTATACAATTGAGCAGTTTTTAATATATTTCGTAGAGTTATGCAACCATCATCACTGTATAACTTTGAAACATTTTTTTCCAATGCCATTTTAGCAACATGCTATTTGCAGGAAAAGTGAAGACAGGGACATTAGCAACACCCTATTGTAGCTTTTCAAATGATGTTATCATGGGAACATTGGAAATGGAAATAAAGCATTTCAGGATGCTGAAAGGAAACTGTTGGCAACACAGATTGGATGTCCAGTGGAAAATTAGATCAACAATGACAAATACTTCAAGCTTAGAGAATACTGAAGCCATTGAAAGAAATAGCAAAATCAGGATGGTAGCTTATTTAGACTTGAGGGAGGAAGACAGATAAGTTTTAGACATGTTTGATTTTTGTGTTAGCCATGATATAATCAACAGGAACTATCCCACAGAATGTTGGAAATAAAAAAAAAAAAGTGATAAATTGGGACTTGGGTTGGCACAAGAAGCACAGAGATAGGAATTTATATCCTAAGACTGAATTAGAGGGAAAACAGATGGCCAAGGACTGGGGTTTGGGTAACAATCAGAGGTAGAAGAAAAGAGGTGGCATGCTATAAATAGAAACCAAAATGTTTCATAATGTAAACACTGCTGCATCTTGCCTGTGTTACTTCTTGGAGATGGCTCCCTGTCAGAAGAACTTCCTCATTCCTTCTTATAATATTTTTATTCATATATAACTTACATCAGAGAAGTACACACATAATGAATTCCAGAAAATAAACATGTCTACTGACCTACCATCCAGATAAAGAAACAGAGCAATATTAGCACTCGATGTCTCTTCTTGTGGCTCCTTCCCAATCACTACCTCCACTTTCATCCACAGACAGAATCATTAGAGTAATACCCTGAATTCTAACACCACAACTAGTTTTGCCTGTTTTTGAATGTTAGTTACATAAATAAAATCATATAGTATGCATTCACTCATGCCTGGCTTTTGCCTTAAGCTTATGTTTATGAGATTCATGTTTTGTAAAGCTGCAGCTCATTCATTTTCACTACTATATAGTATTCACTAAATGAAAACACCAAAATTGGGCGCCTGGGTGGCTTAGTTGGTTAAGCAACTGCCTTCAGCTCAGGCCATGATCCCGGAGTCCTGGGATAGAGTCCCGCATCGGGCTCCCAGCTCCATGGGGAGTCTGTTTCTCCCTCTGACCTTCTCCCCTCTCATGCTCTCTCTCACTTCCTCTCTCTCTGAAATAAATACAATCTTTTTTTTTAAAGATTTTTTATTTATTTGTTAGAGAGAGAGAGAGCACAGGCAGAGGGAGGCAGGCAGAGGCAGAGGGAGAAGCAGGCTCCCCACCAAGCAAGGAGCCCGATGTGGGACTCAATCCCAGAACGCTGGGATCATGACCTGAGCCAAAGGCAGCTGCTTAACCAACTGAGCCACCCAGGCGTCCCTGAAATAAATAAAATCTTAAAAAAAAAAAAAAGAAAAGAAAACACCAAAATTTGCCATTCTTTTTGACTACTTATGCTGTTTCCCAGTTTTTGACTATTAAATTGATATTTGTATAAACCTGTCTTTTGGTACATATGGAATACAGTTCTGTTCGGTATATATCTAGGAGACAAAAAGCTGATTTACAATGTATGAGTACGTTAAACCTTGGTAAATAAGGCCAGTTTTCCAAGTCATCATGCAACTGACATGCCCATCATGTATGAGAACTCTGAGAGCTTTACATCCTTGCCTTTACTTGGCATTGTCAATCTTTTTACTTTTAGCCATTCTGGTAGGAATGCAGTGGAATTCCATCATGATTTTAACTAAACCTTCTTGATTACTAATAAGGTTAGTCACCTTTTCCATATGTTTACTGGCCATCTGAATATTCTGTTTTGTGAAGTGCCTATCAAGTCTCTTGACTATTTTTCTACAGGATAATCTATTTTTTTCTTCTTCTTGCAAGCACATACTCTCTCTCCCCCTCCCTCCAAACACACACACACACACACCCCATTATGAGTAGGGGAATGGGCAAAAAGGGATGAAGGGGAATGAAAGGTACAGGCCTTCAGTTATAGAATGAGTAAGTCACAGGATGAAAGATACGGCATAGGAAATACATCAATGGTATTATAATAGCACTGTATGACAGATGGTAGCTACACCTATGCTGAGCAGAGCAGAGCATATAGTTGTACACCTGAAACTAATGTCACATTGTGTATCAACTACCCTTCAGTTTTTAAAAAAAAGATTTAAATGCTACAAGAAATAATTATGTTAGTAGTTGACTCTGTTCTTTGAATATAATAAACATACACAAGAGATTAAGGTAGAACATCATTTCCATTGTCTTCTAAAAGGGTATGTAACAGTTTTCACCCAGTATCTTTCAGAAATACTCCTAACTGAAAAACTTAGAAAAGAAAAAAAAACCTTACATGTATGATAATGTCTTACAGATCTTCTTCCATTTAACAAAAATATGCCTACCAAAATAATTGTAAACCTTTAAAATCACCTCTTACTAGACAATGTTCAGTATATCTTGAAGATTGCTCCTTTAAAATACAAATTAGTCTTGTGGCACCTGGGTGGCTCAGTCAGTTAAGCGTCTGCCTTGGGCTCAGGTCATGATCTCAGGGTCCTGGGATGGAGCCCCACATCAGCCTCCCTGCTCAACAGGGAGTCTTCTCCTTTTGCCTCTGCCCCTAACCTTGTGCTCTCTCTCATATACTCTATCTCAAATAAATGGATAAAATCTTTAAAAATGTTTGATCTAAAAAGTCCTTCTTAGTAAAAAAAAAAAAATCAACAACTCAAAAACCTATAGGTTTTTTATAATCTTTTTTTTTTTTTAAGATTTTATTTATTTATTTGACAGACAGACAGCACAAGTAGGCATAGAGGCAGGCAGAGAGAGAGGAGGAAGCAGGCTCCCGGCTGAGCAGAGAGCCCGATGTGGGGCTCGATCCCAGGACCCTGGGATCATGACCTGAGCCAAAGGCAGAGGCTTTAACCCACTGAGCCACCCAGGCGCCCCAGGTTTTTTATAATCTTTGAAACAAAGTGATCACAAGAGGAAAACAAATATTTGAATAAAATATACTTTTTGAGCAATATCAAGATTATACTAAAGTGAACCTACACCCAGAAATAGTTTAAAATAAGCCATTTAATCTATCACAACCCTTACCTCTTTTTTTCATTACAGTGACTTTCATTCTGCATGTCTTATTTCTTTATACTGTTGTCTAATACATTCCTCTATGCAGATCGGGAATATATTCCTGTACGTAGATCTGTTAACTGGAAGTCAGATCTAAAGGTTTAATTAGGGTACCTGGCTTGCTCAGTCAGTAGAGCATATGACTCCTGATCTTGTGGTTGTGTGAATTCGAGCCCCATGCTAGGTGTAGCAATAACTTACAAATTTTAAAAAAAAAAGCTTCAAAGGTTTAATTAGATTTATTTAATTAAATCTTTGTGATAACGGGTATACTTTGTGTTTCAAAATATGATTTATCTTTCAAACTAAAAACCTCATGAGTTATTAATAACTGAGTAAAACTCCTAGAGTTAAGAAAAAAGTTAAAGGAGCGCCTGGTGGCTCAGACGTTAAGCGTCTGCCTTTGGCTCAGGTCAAGATCTTGGGGTCCTGGGATCTGGCTCCACATCGGGCTCCCTGCTCAGCAGGAAACCTGTCTCTCCCTCCCCCACTCCCCCTGCTTGTGTTCCCTCTCTCGCTGTCTCTCTGTCAAATAAATAATTCTTTAAAAAAGAAAGAAAGAAAGAAAGAAGATAAAGAGGCATTTAAGTGTTATTCATTAATTAATTTGGCAGAGTAATATTTAAGTCAGAAATGATTATAAAAGGGCAAGGAAAACAGTGTAGTACATGGGCCTTTTGAATGTGGCCTATTACAAACATGGACCTAAGTCAAATAATTTCTCAAGAGTTGCCCAACTTAAAAAATAAATAAAAATTCTTTACAAAGAGAAGATGCAAATATTAAAATTTGAAGCCCAGGCTCTCTATCTGTCATTGTTCAACAGATAGCTGCATCTTCTTGTGCAGTGCTGGCCAGAAGTTGAATCTGGCCATCCTGGGCACCTGGGCACCAAGACTGCTTTTAACTCTGGCAAAGTTGAAATTGTTACCATCAATGACCCTTTCACTAACCTCAACTATATAGTCTGTGTGTTCCAGTGTGACTTCATCTATGGCAAATTCAATGGCACAGTCAAGGCTGAGAACAGAAAACCTATCATCAATGGAAAGCCCATCTCCATCTTCCAGGAGGGAAATCCCTCTAGCATCAAATGGGGTGATGCTGACACTGAGTATGTTGTAGAATCCACTGGTGTCTTTACTACCACTTTACTACGACCACTGGTGTCGTTACTACCAAGGCTCAGGCTCATTTGAAGGGTGGGGCCAAGACGGTCATCACTTCTGCCCCTTCCGATGATGGCCCATATTTGTGATGGACATGAACCATGAGAAGTATCACAACTCCCTCAAGACTGTCAACAATGCCTCCTGTACCAAAAACTGCCTGGGCCCTCTGTCCAAGAACATTCATGACAACTTGGGCAACGTGAAAAGACTAATGACACAGTCCATGCCATCAATGCCACAAGAAGACCGTGGATGGCACCATTGAGAAGCTGTGGCATGATGGCTGAGGGGCTGCCCAGAACATCGTCCTTGCTTCTACAGCCAAGGATGAAAGCAAGGTTATCCAGAAGCTGAATGGGAAGCTCCCTGGTTAGGCTTTCCATGTCCTCACCCCCAACTCATCAGTCATGGATCTCACCTGCTGCCTAAAAAAGCTGCCAATTATGATAATATCAAGAAGACAGTGAAGCAGGCATTGGAGGACCCCCTCAAGGCATCCTGGGCTCCAGTGAGGACCAGGCTGTCCACTGCAACTATAACAATAGCACCCACTCTTCCACCTTCAGTGCTGGGACTGACACTGCCCTCAATGATCACTGTGTCAAGCCCATTTCCTGGTATGATAATGAATTTGGCTACAGCAGCCAAGTGGTAGATCTGGTCCACGTGGCCTCTAAGAAGTAGGAGCCCCCTGGACCACCAGCCCCCGTGAGAGCACAAGAGGAAGACAGAAGCCCTCAGCTGCTGGAGAATCCTTGCCCCAAATCATCCCCCAATACAATGAGAATCTCTTGACCTTTAACAAGCTTCCATCCTAGACCCTCTGAAGAAGGAGGAGAGCTTAGGGAGCCCTACTTTGTCATGTATATCAATAAAGTACACTGTATCTACCCAGAAAAATAAAATAAAATAAAAATCAAAGCCCAATTTTATTTTTCAAACTTTCAAAAGGACTTCAAATTTACTCTAAATTTAGTAATATTTAAGTAACTCATTTCTTATCCATGATAAAAGCATTTTAGCTGCAAAGAAAAGTCATTGATAAATTTTATGCCAAGATTAGAAATTTCCATATTTTATTTAATGGTTAACTTCCTAATATCACCAAATTTTAGAATTTAAAGAGATCTTAAAGAATATAAAGACGACGATTAAGACAGTTACTATTTACATAATGAAACCAAGGCCAATCAAAATTGATTTTATATCCAAAATTGATTTATATCCAAAACTGATTGTCTATCAGCAGCAGAACAGCACTTTGAACCCAATTACTCACAGGGCAAGGCAGTGGAAGTGTTATCAAGCAGCTGGCCATAGGGAAAAAAAAAACTGTTTCTATAGCTACCATACATATGTTTAACTTACTAACAATATTCACAGTTACCACAAAGCAAGCATCTATATACCATATGGCAGGCATATACACACCATACATTATCTGTGATTCTTACTCTCCAACTTTTTTCTTAGTAGTTAAGGAAACTGGAAGTCAGAGTTTAAATGATTTGCCCAAAACCACATAGCTAATAAGTAACAGACTCAAAATCAGTCTGACCATTAAAAAGCCCGAGTATTTTTCGCCTGTCTTTTTTTTTTTTAAATATGTTTATTTATTTATTTGACAGACAGATCACAATCAGGCAGAAGCAGGCAGAGAGAGAAGGGAAGCAGGCTCCCCGCCGAGCAGAGAGCCCGATGCAGGGCTCAATCCCAGGACCCTGGGATCACGACCCAGGCCGAAGGCAGAGGCCTTAACCCACTGAGCCACCCAAGCATCCCTCACCTGACCGTCTTACTTTGGCAACATTAGAACAAGAATGAAGGTTTAAAGGAAAGAGCTGATTGCAACCTTCAACTCTTACTTAAATTTTCAAGCAATAGCCCCAAAATGCTTTAATAAGCAAAACCAAAAACAGTAAAAACTATGTTAAATACAGTCTTAATTTGGGAAACAAACTTTTCACTTTTCCTACATTTGATTTTGAAGATCAATGTACAGAAAAAATAAAATAAAACTGAGCACCAAGAAATTCTTTCCATAGACAGTAAGGATAAAATGATCTTCTTCTAGGAGGGTCTCCGGGCCTTACTTAGGACCATGACCTTCACTATACCCAAGCAATTAAATCAACCACTGGTGGGATTTTCTAAAGCAGTGATTCTCAGCATGTGGTCCAGGTGGAATGGAGTATGGAAACAAATGAAAATCATGTAATTCACAAAGTAGGAATGAAGTATTCCCCAAAAAGAAAAAGACAGAGAAGCAGTCTATCTAAACAACATTAGTGCATTATCATCACCACTTATTTGTATTTAATGGAGCTGTTACTATTCTATTTCTCACCTCACACTCTTTCAAACACCCAAACTTTTCCAATAAGATAATTCCTTTCTAAAATAATCCATCACTACTGGATTCCACCATGTGGCACCAAAATCAAAGGAATATTTTATTTTGAGTTTCCTATTTCTACACTTTGTCTAGACCCTAATCCTCTGTCCATGTTATCTTCTGAAAATAAACAACAGTTGTACTTTTTTCTTTCTAAACATAACCTAGTTTTTATTTTACGGGCTTATGGATAAAAATGCCAATTAGTTTACCTTAAGCACCCCTCAAAAACCTCTAGTCCAGGAGAGGATCACACTAAGAAAAGAAATTAGCAAACATCATACTGTATAGCAGAGAACTTGGATCTAGATCAGTCATTAGTTCCCGCATGTCATTCAGCTCTTTCAGTAACACATTTTAGAGGGCCCAACCTAAGAACCTAAACAAATCTGGTAAAACATCTTTATTTTGCATATGAAGAAACTAAGACCCAAAGAGATTAGGTGAGTTGTCCCAAATTACAAATGGCATTAAAACACAGACTTCCTGACATCCTGTGTAATCCTGGCAGTAATAGAGAATTGGTAGTGAAGCAGCCCATGAGCTCCAAATGAAATCACATCCCCAAATCTCAGACAGACAGGGCTTTAAGCAAGAGACTTAGAACATTCCTCATCTGGCCCACCACTGCCCCCTCTCTACACCCCCCCAGGGACTCATATGTATGCACAGAAAGACACACAAGCAGGCAGAGACATGTGTGCACACAAAAGCACACATTCCCCAAGTTGCTTAAGAATTACAAAGAAAAGAGGTAACTCCCAATAGCAGTTTAACTATAATGAACAATAGCACAGAAAGCTGCTGATAAAGAAGTAAATATATTTATTTCACATTTACCTATGAATGTTTCTATACCTTCTATTTTAAAGTATGTGTACAAAAGGTAATCACTAAAAGGAAACAAGTATGCTTTTAAATGTATTTTTTTAATGTTTCAAAATGCAGTTTACAATGGAAGTATTAATGGAAGATTAAAATTTACATCTCTAGCAATTATACCATTTAATACCAATATCTAAAATTGACCATCTACTCCCACCTACTTCCCAAAAGGCTTTAAAGCTCAGAAGGTAAATAAATGCAAAAAAATAAACATACAGAGATGGCAAGATATCACTATAAAAATATCATCCTAATAGTATTTATTGTATATCAAATTTAATACTAGTTTCCTATAAATAACTCTTTGTCTCATTAAAAGAAGCAATGTCGTTTTATCTGGTGATACTCTTTCTTTCCTGGAACTAAACTTTTAAAAAGAAGTATCACAGAAATTACTGTATAAAGGATCCTGACTGACAGCAGAAGCAGAACAAACCACATTCTTCATGTGGCCTTTTCTCCTGTGACAAAAGTCAAGGGGACAACGTAACTAACAAAGTATTTCGATCCATTCCCTGGTTTTTCTTCTACTCCTTCCACATAGCAGAACAAAGTTTTACAGTTAATCTGAGTTAACACACACCTTTTATAAAGAATCTCCCTCTATTTTCTCTTTTCCCATATGCCTCAAGTGGTCAGCTTCGCTCCTACTACCCAAGTTTACGGAAAGTCAGAAAGTCCTATTCTAAAACAAAGACTGACCAAACAGAAAGTATATTCACGGGTCAAATATAAAAAACTCTGCTGTACCTTGAGATAGAAAATAATAGTCCTCTTTAAGTCGGCTGCTGAAACAGTCTGCTCATTTGGCTTATGAAAGTTCTGTGAGAAAACTCCACCTGTAAGCTCCAATTTCCTCTTGATCCAAGCATAAGGACCACTATTGTCATCTGTCATCATTTCTCCCCAAACTGCTCTGCAGCTTAAGACAAGCAAACTATTTTTATTTTTAAAATACATTCATTCAAAAAGTATTTGTCAACCCCAACCATAGGCCAAGCACTTGGCTGGGTTTTGGGGATATACTGGTAGATGAAATATATGTGGGTCCTGGCTTGCAAAGCTTACAGTGGCCTTCTGCAGGAGGTGGCACAAAAAGAAAATGAATGGCATATGTAACAACAGCATTAACTAGATGCCAGGCCCTGTTGTGAATATATGCATATTTAAATTGCCTTAATCCTCAAGCTATGCCTCAAGAGATGCAATTTTCTGTACAGAGAAGGAAACTGGAACGCAGAGAGGTTAGGTAATTTGTCCAAGGTCATTACAACAAGTATTATAATATATAATTACAAAGCATAAGCTGTCCAAAAGAAACAAAAAGAAGGGAATTAGTGGAATGGGAGAGTATGGTTCTTCTGGGAAGTGTTCCCGTTACTATCAGAGCGGCAGTTCTCACAGGTCTGTGGAACTTTTCAGAGCATCCACAAGGTCAAAACTATTTTAATAATAATAAAATATTATTTGGCTTTTTCACCATGCTGATATTTGTACTACAGGTGCAAAAGCAATGGTAAGCAAATGATAGCATTTTAGTACAAATCAATGCAGTATACTCTTCACCACTATGTGCTCATGGTTTAAAAAAAAAAAAAAAAGGTTCGTTTAAGAATGCCCATGACACAGCAGTAAAAATTATCAATTTTTAAAATCTCAACCCTTGAGTACCTATTTTTAATATTCTGTGTGATGAAATGGGAAGTATGCATAAAGTGTATATGCTGCATATCAAACCATGTTGTCCAAAGAAAAAGCACAACATTTTTTCATGAACATCATTTTTACTTGGAAAAAGAGCAAATACAGTTATTAAGGTTAATGTATTTGGTAGACATAATCTTGAGAATAATTACGTGAATCTGTTACTTCAAGGCAAACAACTGGCAGCATTTATTGCCAATGATAAAAATTTGTGTTTTCAAATGAAAATTAGAATTTTGGAAAAACTGAATCCATCACCATGATCTTGACAGCTTCCAAACACTTCAAGAATTTTCTGAGACTGGTAATAGTACAAATGTGATTTTTATTTTTTTAAAAGATTTTATTTATTTGACAGAGAGAGACAGAATACAAGTAGGGGGAGCAGCTGGGAGAGGGAGAAGCAGGCTCCCCGTTAAGTAGACAGCCCAACATGGCGTTCAATCCTAGGACTGTGGGATCATGACCAGAGCCCAAGGCAGATGCCTAACTGACTGAGCCACCCAAGTGCCCCCAAATATGATTTCAAAAAGACTGTATAATGAGAAATGCCCAGGTTTAGAAAATCTGCATAATTCAGCAAACCAGTATTTTCAAAGTGACCAATCCATTAGGTCAACATCATGACTCAGTAAAAGACTCACTCAATGACTATACACTATTTTATTCTAACAGTGGATGAAAACTTCACTAATAAGAATTTTAGACTCTACACTGTAACTAACCTTTAAAAGATTTTATTTATTTACTTGTGAGAGAGCATGCGTGAGCAGGGGTGCAGAGGGAGAGAGAGAATCTCAAGCAGACTCCCCACGAAGCACAGAGCCTAACACAGGGCCCGATCTCACGACCCTGAGCCAAAATCAAGAGTTGGATGCTTAACCAACTGAGCCACCCAGACACCCCAAGAAATTACCTTTTTATATCATAGAAAAATATCCACGACTATCTGAAAAGGTTATTAAATACTTCTCCCTTATCCAACTATTTGTTTTGTGAGATCAAACTTTCTTCCTAGGCTACAACCCAAACCTTAAATCACAACTATTTGAATGCAGAGGCAGATATAAGAATCCAGCTATCTTCTAGTAAGCCAGATATTTAACTATCATCTTTAAATGTAAAACAATGCTCTTTATTTTGAAAATAGTTATTTTCTCATTCAAAATGATACTTATATTAACATCTAATAGGCTTACTATTGCAATAAATATTTAAAGTTTTCTCAGTGTTAATTT